>PVKN010008606.1:0-24897 GCA_004027915.1 Capromys pilorides | reverse complement strand
TTTATTTATTTATTTATTTGTTTGCTTGTTGTGTTTGTTTGTTTCTTTATTTATTCATTTTGTGGCTGGCTCAGCCTGCCCTGGTGGTGGCGCTGGCGCAGCATGTGGTGCCGGGGATCGAACTGCAGTCCCCGCAGTTGCCTGAGCCCTCCTAAGCAGGCGCTTTAGACCACTGAACCATCTCGCCGGCCCCTGATCACAATTTTATGTTTGAAAATTTTACATTTAGATTTATGAGCTGTTTTGAGTTACTTTTTTTTTTTTTTTTTTTGCGGGACCGGGATTCAAACTCATGATCTTGTACTTGCCAGGCAGGCACTTGTGCCACGGAGCTATCTCTCCAGCCCCCACTATAGTTTATATAAAGGTAAATCTTAAAATTTAGTGGTGTGTTCTTTTAACTTTGTCTTCCTCTTATTTCAATATTATCAGGCTGTTCTAGTTCTTTTATCTTTTCTTTGGTTTTTAGATTCAGCTTATTTCTAGAAGAACAATTCTGAGCTAGATTTGGTGATACACACCTGTAATTCCAGTTGCTGGAAAGGTTGAAGTAGAAGGATTGCTAATTCCAGACCAGCCTGGCCAATGTAGTGACCCTGTTTCAAAAATAATTAAAATATAAGAGGCTAGGATATAGCTCACGGCAAAGGCCCTGGGTAATCAATATCATTTTTTTAACTTTATTTTTATTTTATGTTATGGCTGGCTCAGTCTGCTCTGGGGGTGGGGCTGGCGCAGCATGTGGTGCCGGGGATGGAACTGTGGTCGCTGAGGTTGCCTAAGTTTGACCTAAGCAGGTGCTTTAGTCCGCTGAACTATCTCGCCAGCCCTCAATGTCATTTTTGACTGTTCTAATGTATTCTTTTTTTTTTTGGTCATGTTCCTAAATGTTGAACGTATGACTTTTCATTGTGAGACAGGGTCTTTTTGTGCAGTTCAGTTTTGTGCACAGGGTTCTGTGCAGTTCAGGCTGGTCTTGAATTCACTTTGCCGCCCAAGCTGGTCATGTTTTGCCTTATCCTCCTGAGTGCTAGGCTTAAAGACAAGTGCCACCATTCCCTGTTCTTCTTTTTTTTTGGTACTGGGGATCAAACTCAGGACCTTGTACTTGCCAGACAGGGACTTAAGCTGCTGTGCTATCTCCCTGCACACACACCCTTTTTTAAAGACAGAGTCTCACTGTATATTTTAGGCTGGCCTTGAACACCCTATGTATCCCAGGCAGGCCTAGAACTCATGACTATCCTGCTTCAGCCTGCTTAGATTACAGGATTGTACCACCATGACTAAGTGAGACTGGGTCTTGCTGGGTCTTTAAATTGCCAAGGCTGGGCTCAGACTTCAAAATTATTCTGCCTCTGCCTCTGCCTTCCAAAGGGCTCGTTTATAGATGTACACCAGCTTTACATAGTTTTTGTTGTTGTTTCCCTTTGATTATGTTGGCCAGTAGGCATGCTTCTAATTAACAGTATTATAAATGACATCTTTGCTTTATCCCAGGTCTTACCTGGAGGGCATCCAGTCTTTCAATTAAACCTGCCAGCGACAGGTTTTTTTGGTAGATCCTGCATCAGATCTGAGAGGTTCTCTTTTGGTCCTAGTCTGCTGAGAGGTTTGTTTTATTTTTACCATAAATGGAAATTTAATTGTCAAATTATTCTAAATATCTATTGAGATAGTGCAGTTTTTCTTTGATTATTATGGTATATATGTAGGATAACATGAGATATATTTGGTTTTTATTCTTGGTTCCTGTCACAAATCTCCCTAGACCCATAGAATCCTCTGAGTGAGTCATCTTTTGTTATTCATGATAAACATCTTTTTTTAAGAAAGTAATTATGTATGTATGTATTTATTTATGGCCGGGTCAGTCTGCCCTGGGGGTGGTGCTGGCGCAGCATGTGGTGCCGGGGATCGAACCACGGTTCCTGCAGTTGCCTAAGCTTTCCTAAGCTGGCGCTTTAGACTGCTGAGCCATCTTGCCAGCCCCCACAAACATCTTTGATAGTACTTAAGTTTATAGTAATGAGGTGTCTTATACTAATGAGGTGTCTTATACTAATGAGGTGTGTTAGGTCGTGACCTCTTAGAGTAAATGATTAGAGAAGTAAAGAGATGATAATTTTCAGCTTTACTTGCTGCCTCCAGGAAAGGGGTGGTGGTGTTAAGATTAAACTCCAGAAACTTTTGAGCCACAAAATGTAAGTAGCTTCCAGGTTGTACTTGGAGTGTTTCTCTGAATTCCAGGAAGTGTTCTTACCATTCTTCCCCAGGAGAGAACAGCGTGTGAGCTCCTGGCTTATTTATTGGGAGTGTGGTTAGCAGTGTGAGAAGGGCAGATTTGTGATTGGCAGCTGACATGAGGCAGCCTGTGGGGCTGAACCCTTCACTTGTGGAATCGATACTAATCCAGGGAGACAGCAGTAGAACTGAACTGCTAGGACCCCCGCGAGTGTCTGGAGAGTTAGAGAATTGTGGGGAGAAACCCCCAGCAGCTGTCTGCTCAGAGAAGTAGTCTGTGCTGTACTGAGTCTGAATAGATAAGAGGATTTGTTTTTCCCTTCATACAATGGTAAATAAATTTATTTTTCCCTCCTACACACTAGGTAGAGTTAGGAAATAAGGGAAAATAGGGACCCATGTTCAGCTTGAGCAGTGAAACTGGACATCAGCATTCCTGGATGAGCTGAGGTGGGCCAGGGTCGGATTGCTTGTTGTCTAGGTTCTGCTCTGGTCCTGATGGCGGGAGGGGCCTTGCTGGTATCTCTCCAAGGTCAAGTCTCATTCTGCAAGGCTCTTCTGAGAAACAATCAAGGTGACCAGAGGAATGAAGCAGTGACTGAGACTTAAGCACAGTTAAACGTTCCCGTATATCTGTTCTCTTGATATTCTTAGTCTTGAATTGAGGATGAGTAAAGCAGGTTGTGTAAAGCAGGACAAATCGACCTTCTGCCCAGTTCTGGAGAGGCAGTTCCTAAATGATTATTAACATGCCTGTATTTATAACTTAAAAGGGAATTGACCCAAAGTTTTAGGGTAATAAAGGATACAAAGTAAAGATACAAACCTTGTTCTATTTATTTACGTACCGGGTATCTGCAGCTCTCCTACCCCAAATACTATTTTTTATTTTTGTTTACAAAAACTGCTATTAAGTCCCTGATTGCCTCAGAAAAAAAAACACAAATCTTGCCTTTAAGAAGTAACAGGTTAAAGGCCCAAGAGTTGTTTCTGGTTTCTGTGTCAGGTATGTTTTAGCTTTGAGAAAGATCATCTAGAACTTCCTATGCTTCTTTATATAATAGAGTAATGCCAGCAAATTTATACATAAATAGATTCGGGGGTTTAGGGTATCGAACCCAACCTCTTGCAGGTTAGGCAAGCACTCGTCTTTCACTTTACTATCCCTTGTAAATAAATATTTAATTAAGTGTACCTTAGGGTTTTTTTGTGTATATGGTTTGGGGATGCGGGTGGGTAGAGCCAGGCTTTGTCCATGCTAGGCAAGTGCTCCACTCCAGCTCCTGTCTCCTTGGCCCTGTGGCACGGGTTTTTACCAGATTTATTTCTATGAGAGAACAGCTGCCATAGTTTCATAGGATATTTTACTACTTGTCTTAGAATGTAAAAAAAAAAACATTCAAAGATGTTTTTGCTTCTTTTTAATTTTTTAGAGATTCTTATAGTAAACTGTGAAAATAGTTTTATTTCAGGCACATTAGGGTTAGGGTTAGTTTCCTGGTTTACCGATATTTGGAACAACTTTTGTAAGCATTTTATGCCATGTTTGGTTTAGTCAACAAATGCGGAATAGAGAAACCTAAGAGGCCGTGGACATGCTACACTGCCTCCCCTCCCTTCAGGTCTCTCTGCACCTGTGGCAGTGGTCTCCAAGGCCTTCTCTTACAAGTGTAAAATGGCAACTCTGAAGGAAAAACTCATCACACCAGTTGCGGAGGAGGACGCAGGACAAGATCATCGTAGTGGGTGTTGAGTAGAGTGGATAGGTATGTGCTGCCAGCATCTTGGGCAGATGATCTTGTTTTTGTGGATGTTTTGGAGGATAAACTCTGATGAGGAGAGGGACCTGCAGCATGGAACCTTGTTTCTGTGGGTACCTAAAATCGTGTCAAAAAAAAAATGTGGCAGATGAAGATTCTGTAACTCTGTAACTGCCAACAGTAATGGTAACTGTTAGAGTCCCTCAGCACAAATGGGATAGTCATCTCAATCTGATGCACAGAACATTATGTCTTCAAATTCATTATTCCTCTGATCATCAAGTACAGTCCTGATGGTGTCATCATTGTGGTTTTCAACCCAGTGAACATTCTTACATATGTTACCTGGAAACTAAGTGGACTGTCCAAATACCATGTGATTGGAAGCAAATGTAATTAGATTTCACTATTTTATGGCTAACTTGCTATTCATCCCAGCAGTTGCCACGGATGGATTCTGGGAGAACATGGTGACTTAAATGTGGCTGTGTGGAGTGGAGTGAATGTAACAGGTGTTTCTGTTGAGGAACTGAATTCAGAAATGGGCACAGATGATAGTGAAAGTGGGAAGGAAGTGTATAAGATGATGGCTGAAAGTGCCTGGGAAGTCACTAAGCTAAAAGGTTACACCAACTGGGCCATTGGCTTAGGTGTGGCTGACCTCACTGAGCCCATCTTGAACAATCTATCCAGGATTCATCCACTGTCAACCATGATGAAGGGAGGGTGTGGTGCTGAGAATAAAGGCTTCCAGAGCCTCCCCTGCTTCCTTAATGCCCAAGGATTAAGCAGCAATATTAACTAGAAGTTGAAGAATAGAGAAGTTTCTCAGCTCAAGAAAAGTGCGGGTCTCGGAACAACTATGAAGACAACAATGTGCAGTGTATTAATAATAATAAAAAAAAAGAAAAAGAAAAGTGCAGGTACCTTGTGAGACATCCATAAGGACCTAAAAGGCCTGGGACTGCTGTGTTCTAGGTTATAGAAGTTTAAAAACTGTCCCGTTTTTAGAAGAAACAGGACAGCGGCGTGAACACGGTACGTGACCATGAAGCGAATGCTTAGTCTCAGAGATAAGAGACTCAAAGAAAAGGATAGATTAAAACCTAAGAAGAAAGAAGATCCCAGTGCTCTAAAGAAAAGAGAAGTCCCCCAACATCCTTCCCGCTTATTCTGCCACCATAATACCCAGCTGGGCCCACCTTGTCGTATCCTGGTTGATACCAACTTCATCAACTTTTCCATCAAAGCCAAATTGGACTTGACACAATCAGTGATAGACTGTCCGTGTGCCAAGTGTAACCCTTGTATAACTGATTGTGTAATGGTGGAAATTGGGAAATTGGAACAGAAGTATCAAGTGACCCTAAGGATTGCCAAGGATCCACGCTTTGAACAATTCCCTTCACATACAGGAACCTACGCAGACAACCGCTTAGTGCAGCACAAGTGTCACATTGTGGCCACGGTTGATGGGAACTTAAAAGGAGAATTGGAAGATCCCTGGAGTTCCTGTCATGTACATTTCTAATCACAGATAGGACATAAGACAAAGTTCCTCGGCCTTCTTCTGACCAACTTTTTGTTTTCAGTTCATTCAGCATACTATAGCAAGAATTATTCACCACCAGCTATATTATCAGCTGAGTATAAATAAATTTACTTTTTGATGCTTTCTGAAAATGTTTTTTTTTTAATTTTATTTATTTATTTATTTGTTTGCTTGTTGTGTTTGTTTGTTTCTTTATTTATTCATTTTGTGGCTGGCTCAGCCTGCCCTGGTGGTGGCGCTGGCGCAGCATGTGGTGCCGGGGACCGAACTGCAGTCCCCGCAGTTGCCTGAGCCCTCCTAAGCAGGCACTTTAGACCACTGAACCATCTCGCCGGCCCCTGAAAATGTTTTTTAAAAAAATGTCCTGTTTTAAATCCTAAGCCTTTAGCCCTCATCCATGTATTTGGGTTAATTAGCTTCTTCCTTTATATCTGATAGGAGCTCACAGAATCAAAGCCCTGGCTTGAATTTATGTTTGCAATATGAGCTCTTGAGCAAATAAAATTAACTGTTGCAGTGTTGTGGGGGAGGTGGGGACCAAGTGCTATGTTGTTTTTATGACCTATTTTGTGATTTACTTAAGTAAGGACATTGTCTTACTCATTTATTTGCCTTGCTGGGGAATGAAACCCAAGGCTTCAGCAAGGAGTCTACCAGAGCTAGTTCTGAGGGATCTTTCTGTATGCTTTACGGGCTGGCTGGGGAGATAGTTCAGTAGAATGAGCACTTGCCTGGCAAACACAAGAACCTGAGTTCAGTCCCTGGTTCAAAAAAAAAAAGAAGTCCTCTATGTGCTTTACTACTTTTAACTAATTTTAAGAAATTTTATTTAACGGGCTGGCAAGATGGTTCAGGGGTCTCAAGCTCCTGCTTAGGAAAGCTTAGGCAACCACAGGGACCGCGGTTCAATCCCCTGTACCACATGTTGCGCTAGCCCCATCCCCAGGGCAGGCTGAGCCAGCCACTTAAAAAAAAAAAAAAAATTATTTGAATTAACTATTTGGTTAAAAAGTTTACTAAAAAGAAATGGAGGCAGGGGGCAGGTAGTAAAAGGAAATAAAAAGAATTAAGATGTTTTGTGCACATGGACAAAACATGGTGAACATAATTATTATGTGCTACAAATATAGATTAATAAAAATAAGCTGGGGGTCGTTCACGCTTACAAGCCCAGCTGTCTAGGATGCTGAAGCAGGAGGATCACAAGTTCAAGTCTAGCCTGGGCAATTTAGCAATTTAACAAGGTCCTGTCTTGGGCTGGTGAGATAGCTCAGCGGTCTAAAGCGCCTGCTTAGGAAAGCTTAGGCAATCTCAGGGACGCAGTTCAGTCCCTGGCACCACATGCTGCGCCAGCCCCACCCCTAGGGCAGGCTGAGCCGGCCAGAACAAGAATGAGTGAATGAGTAAATAAATAAATAATTAAAAAAAAAAATAACAAGGTCCTATCTGACATTAAACAAATAAGCAAAAAGGCTAGGGATATGGCACAGTGTGAAGACCAAAAGTTTAATCCCCAATATTGAAATAAAATATTAAAATAAAATATAAACGTATTTAAAATATAAGCATATATTTAAAATAAGATAGCTGGGCATGGTGGTACATGCTTATAAGCCCAGCACGCTGGAGGCTGAGGCAGAAGGATTGCTGGCAAGTAGGAGACCAGCCTGGGCTGCAAGGCCAGCCTGAACTAATAGCAAGGCAGTGTCTCAAAAGACCAAAAATAAAACAAAGAACCTAAAATATATTTAAAAATATAAAAATAAGTAGCCAGGTGTGGTAGTGTATGCCTATAATCCCAGCACTTGGAAGGCTGAGGCAGGAGGGTTGATGTGAGTTTGAGACCAGCCGAGGCTACATAAGTGAGCTCAAGGCTCACTATATATATATAAATTTTACTCTTCATACTACTACTTCTTTCCTTCCCCTTACTCCTTTTCTTCCTCCTTATTTAGGTTTAATTAAAAACTACATTATGGGCCAAGGAGCCAGCTCAGTGGCATAAGTGCCTGCCTGGTAAGCACAAAGTCCCGAGTTCAATCCATGATACCAAAAAGAAAACAAAACAAAAAGAATAAAAAATACATTAAATGAAGTATATGCACTTAAAAATTTTTAAGTATACATTAAGTACAGCATCAAATAGCAGACAGTTTACAACTCTTCTTGTGTGACTAAAACTATGTATTCTGAGTAGCAATTCCTTGGTTCCTGTCCCCAGTGCCTGACAGCCACCATTCCATTCCTAATTTGTATACTTTATAATTATCCTCAGAGTTTAGCCATATTGTGTAGGCAGGATTGCCTTCTTTTTTATGATTGAATAATTTTCTGTTGTAGCTGGGTGTGGTGGCGGGCGTACACCTGTAATGCTAGCACTAGGGAAGCTGAGGCAGGAGGATCTCTGAGATCTGATAGGCAACAAAGGGAGTTCATAACAGCCTGAACTTTATAGTAAACCCTGTCTCAAAAAACAAAGTAATAATCATACTAATAATCTTCTGTTGTATATTGCTATGGTTGAGTATGTTCCCCCCGCCCCCGTTTTTTAATATTTTCTTTAGGGAAAGGTCTACAGGGTGTTCAGGATCTCACTACTAGATCAGACTCACCTGTTTATAGCCTCCCATGAACTAGGGATTATAGGCTCCCACCACGCCCAGTCTCCTTTGCCATCTCAGCACGCCCCAGGGGCAGGGCCGGCACAGCAGGCCTGGGGATTGAACCCCCTGACCCCTGTTGCAGGTGCTTTAGTCCACTGAGCTATTTGGTCAACCCCCCCAATTAAATTCTTGTTGAAATTTGATTCCCATGTAATTGTGTTGAGAGATGGTGAAACCTTTATGAGATACTTAGGTCTTGGGGACTCCATCCTCGTGAATGTATCAGTGCTCTCGTTGAGAGGCTAGGGTGGGTTTTTGGAGTGCGGGTCTTTTTTTTTTTTTTTTTTTTTGTCTTTTTGAAGCAGGGTCTCGCTACGCAGTTCAGGCTGGCCTTGAGCTCACTTTTGTAGCCCAGGCTGGTCTTGAACTCACACTGATCCTCCTGCCTCAGCCCCCCGAGTGCTGGGATTGCAGGTGTGCGCCACCACGCCCAGTGCTGTAAGAGCAGGTCCTTTTAAAGCAAGGTGCACCTACGTGTTGTGGCCTCTTCGGCATGTACCCATCTGTTGCCTTGACACATGCTCCAGCCATGTGATGCCTTCTGTAATAGATTTCTAACTGGTAGTCAGCTTACTACACCCAGCTGAATTAAACTAGCGTTGGGCTGGGTGCAGTAGGCCCACCTGGGGGTGGTTGCCAGCAGCATAAAGGCAGAATAGCTCTTGGATCTGTTGGACGCTGCTAGTTCTTTTGGGCTGTTCTGCTGGAGGACCTTATCATGCTGGCTTTCCCAATGAACTTTGTAGCTTTGCTCCTCATCTTGAGCATCACTTCCTGGCTCTGGATGGGAAGATGATGCACTGCTCAGCCTCGCAGCGAAGCTCGTTGCTCTGGCTTTCCTGGTGGGGAACTCAGCTTTCCTCATCTTTGGAGGAGCTTGGGATCTCACTATTGCTGGGGATGGCTGTACTTTTGGAGGAGCTCTGGTTCTTAACTTGAACATTGCTTTCTGGTTCCAGTTCAGATTCCTCAGCCCAATAGCACAGATCCTTCATCCCACTGGCATAGACTTCCTAGCTTCCACCACTGACCTTTGGCCTTTCTAGCACAGATCTGCAACGTGGGCCTGCATGAGACTTTGTTGTGGGCTCTGGGCCTCCAGTTGGACTTGTGGGAGGCATTGCTGTGAATTTTCATGAGACCTTCACCAGAAGCTCAGCAGACACTGGCATTGTGCTCTTCGACCTTCAGAGCTTGTCAGCTGGATAAACTCTTCCCTTTGTGATGTGCCCAAATTCTGCAACTTCGTTGTAGAAATACAAAGCAAGAGCTTGATGTGGTGGCGTGTGTGTATGACTGCAACACTTGGAGGCAATGGCAGAATCACAAGTTCAAGGCCAGCCTAGGGTACATAAATGAACTCATAATGACATAATGACATTCTGTCTCAAAAAAAAAAAAGAAAAACACTAAACAGGTTAAGATGTGGGCATAGCACATTTTCCTCAGCCAGCTGTCTGTCAGTAGATATGTATGCTGTTACTACCATCATCTGTTGGCTGTTGAGAATAATCTGCAATGAACGTGGGAATATAGGCATTTTTTCCATTCCTGATTTTAATTTTTTGGATAAGTGTCCTTAAGTTTTTTGCTGGATCGTATAGTTTTATGTTTTTTGAGTAACTTCCATTTTGATTTCCATAGTTGCTGCCCCATTTTACATTCTGTGTGTGTGTGTGTGTGTGAGACCAGGATTCAAACTCACGACCTTACACTTGCCAGGCAGGCACTTGTGCCATGGAGCTATCTCCTTCACCCCTCCATTTTACATTCTTATCATTAGTGCACCGAGATTTTTTTTTTTTTTTCCGAGATTTATTTTGTTAGCTGTTAAAGTGTGAGGTGATAACGTTATTTTTAAATCTATTTGTTTGATTCTATTTGGTGCAGAGTCTCACTGTGCAGCTCAGACTCATAGTGATCTTCCTGTCTCAGCTTCCCTAGCTTTAGGATTACAAGTGTGCACCACCACGCTAGGTATTGGTTGCTGGCATGGCACAATTGCATCCCAGGATTAGCACAGCATGCGGTACCAGGAATTGAACACAGGTCCTTGCGCGTACCAGGTAGGCACTTAGACTGCGGAGCTATCTCGCCAGCCTGTTAATGCTGTTTTGATTTGTATTCTGTGATGATCAGTGATGCTGGTCATCCTTTATATGTGAATTAGCCATTTTTATTTTTTTGTATATTCTTATGATAGATTCTTTGATTTTTGCTAAGTTGTAGGAGTTCCTTATCCTTCTGTATTTTGGTTATTAACTCCTTAATAATACATATTTTTTTCCTCTCCTGTTCCTGGACTGCAGGATATTTTGAGGGTGGAGTGTGTGCTTAAGTTGCATGAGGGCTTGATTTCAGTTCTAAACACTAAAGAAGGAAATTGGTTGTCCCATTCCCTCTGTTAGTTGCTTTTTTACTGTTGGTGTGTGTGTGTGTGTGTGCATGTGTGCCTCTGTGTGTGTGTGTGTGCGCATGTGTGCCTCTGTGTGTGTGTGTGTTGCTGTGCAGAAGCTTTTTAGTTTGCTATAGTTTTTGCCTGTTATTGTTACCTTGGTTTATTTTAGGGGCACATCCAGGAAATCATTGCTAATACCAGTATATTTCTCTTACGTTTTCTTCCAGGAACTTTATACTTGTTTTTTTTTTTTATAGTGATACTAGAGATTGAGCCTAGTACCTCCACACCAAGCTACATTCCTAGCTCTTTCATGTTTGTTTTTTTTTTTTTTTTTGTACTAACCTACATTCCCAGCCCTGTCTTTTATTTTTTTATTTTGAGGCGAAGTCTTGCCAAGTTGCTGTGTTACCCAGGCTGGGCTTTGAACAAAGGGCTGGTGATGTAGCTCTGTGGCTGTATCCTGTGAAACAAAAGGAAAGAAAGGAAACCATCTGTGTGTTCATCTACCGGCTCACCAGCAGAGACATTGTGAGGCCACATTGAGCATAAGTAGTTACAATATATCCACCTTTGGAAAAGCCACTTTCTATTCTGCGCTGATGTTTTTTCCCTGCTCTTGCAAGTCCTGCTTTTTGGAATAGATGGGTGAGCCTCGCAGCAGGGCTGTATGTTGATCTTTAGATTTGTATATGCTGTTTCTATAGTACCTAATGATATATTGATCTGAAACTAAAACACAGAAAGTTTTCCTGTACAAAGTTCACTCAAAGTAGTGTGTTCATAGTATATAAAAACTAATACTTTCAAATATTATAAATAGCAAGTCATTGTAGTTTGGGTGCCTGGCAGCAAGAGTCACATTAATTACAAATAGGTCAGAGTTCCTTCACTCCTTCCTTCATTCCTTTGTGTCTTCCTCCATTTTTTGGGGGTATTTTTGTTTGTGCTGGGGACCCAGCGCCGGCCCTTGTGCTGCTGTTCAAGTGCTCTGTCACGGCCCACACCCCCTTTTGTTGTTTCTTTTCTGCCTTAGTGTCTCCACCTATAAAGTGGTTACAATAATAGCACTTGCTTTGTAGATTGTCGAAAAACTGGTAGATATTACTAACAGGTGCAGTGATGCATTGCTTAGTGACAGGAGTCCGTTCTGAGAAACGCCCTTAGGTGATTATGAGGTATTACAGATAGCATAGAGTGCGCTCGCAAAAAGGCATCGGGGGAGCCTGGTGCTCTGCGCCTCTCATCTGGCCTGCATAGCATAGGCCGTTGTGATGCAATGGTAAGACTGTGTAACTAGGAAAGGTACAGTAAAAATGGTGACAGGAATTTTTCAGCTGTATTATAGTCTTATGAGATCTCGTATATGTAGTCTGTCACTGACCAAAATGTTGTGTTGCTGCACATGAGTACAGAATATTTTAAAAGCATTTGGAATATAGTAAGTTGCAAGTTCCCTTTTTTTTTTTTTTTTTTGTATTTTAGGAAAGGGTCTACAGGGTACAGGGTCTCACTACTAGATGGAACTCATAGTGATCTGCCTGTTTATAGCCTCCCAAGTGCTGGCCAAGTTACTGTTTAATGCAGGAATCAGGGTTCACTCCCTGGCACCGAATGCTGCGCCAGCCCCGCCCCTGGGTGCGGTGAGCCGGCCGTGGAGTCTAGGCATGGTAGTGCACGCCTACAAATTCAGCACTAGGGAGGCAGAAAGCAGGAGGGTCACTAGGAGTCTGAGCTGCAATAGTGGAGACCCTGCGTGCGCCCGCAAGTACACACACACACACACACACACACGCACGCACAAATTACTATTTAAAAAAGAAAACAGTTGTAATGAAATCGCTTCTTCTAAGTTGTAGCTGTGAGGTATAATGTTATTTTGAAAAACTATGAATGACCTTTCAACCTTGTGTACAGGGTTGAAACTGTGGGGCAGCCAGACCGCAGAGACAGCATAGGCGTGTGCGCAGAGAGGCAGAGCGGGTGCGACTCTCTGCAGCGGGACCAGGCAGTGTGTATCAGCACCAATGGTAAGAGATTGCTGCCGCGCTCCTTGGAGTATCAGTCAGTATGGTAGTGAAATGGAAATGCCCAGGACCACACATTTCTAAAGAAGATGGAAAAATGTAGACCGTTCTCCTCCCCAAATGCTGGGAGAGGACCTAGGAACTCTTGGGTGCTAGGCAGGTGCTCTACCAATGAGCTACAGCCTCAGCAAGCATTGTTTTAAAATGCTTCACAGTCAGGTGTGGTGGCACATGACTGTAATCCCAGCACTTGGGAGGCTGAGGCAGGAGGATCATTACAAGTTTCAGTTCAGCCTGGGCTACAAAGTGAGCTCAAGGCCAGGCTGAACTGCATACCCAGGCCGTCTCAAAAAGACAAAAAAAAAAAAAAAAAAAAAAGCTTTATGAGTAAAACAGCAGTTAATTTCCTCGTTACTAGTTGTGATGAAAATACAGTGAATATTTAAATATAAATAAAGTATTAACAGTGAAAGATGAGGTAGAAGCTCAGCAGTACCAGATCCAGTAGATAAGTTGATGAAGACACATTGTAATAATTTTATGAGCCTGCCTTTCTGTAGGATGGTCCTCGGTGGCAGGATTCACCCTGGTTTTTTTTTTAATCATGCCTATCTCATACAGCCATAAGTTTTAAAAATTTGAAGTTTTGTTGTGTTTTTTTAATCGTACCTCATACTTTCTGAGATGAAAACTAAGTCCCTAGGGAGGCTAAGTAACTACCCTAAAATTATACGGCTTGGAGCCAGCTGAGCTGAGACTTCAGCCCAGCAGGTAGGTCACAATAGTCCTCTTGTAGATTGGGAAACTGTGGAGAGAGAGGTAATTAATGTCTTTGTTTGTTTGTTTATTCCCTCCTCTCTTTCTTCCTTCTTTCCTTCCTTTCTTCCTCCCTCCCTTCCTTTATTTTCTTTTCTTCTATCTGTTCTCTTTTTCTTTCTTTCAAAGTCCTCCAATATTACATTTTTTTTACTAAGCTGGGCAGGCAGGCCTTGAATCTCTGTCCCTTCCTGCCTTAGCCTACCAGCATAGGTGGGGCCACATCCAAGTAAAAGATACTTTCTCTGTATTTGTAGTGCTCATGGTCCCTTTATTCCAGAGTAGTCACATGTTTCAAAATTGCTATTAAGATCTTTTAATATTTTGTGGTTAGGATCAGACATTAGACTCAGTAAGATTCTTATTTATTCCATGTGATACAATCCTACTGTCTCACAAGTTGTGATTTTGCAGTGATGTTAAATTTCTTATGATGTTATTCACAGAAGAAATTCATCTCTGCTGATAAAGAGGAGAGCCCTCTGCCAGATTCCTAAGATCTGATGGAGGCTTTGTTTGTCCTGTCATGGGGATGGAGGTTAATGTGCATAATTAAAGTAGGTGACAGTGTCATTGGCATCTTAAAATGTTTTGCTTTTCTGACTTAGGAAATTGGCTGTTATCAGTAATCTAGAAGCTGTTTCAATTCTCTCAGAGTTACTGCTTACAGGTAAATGACTCTTCTACTCTAACATTTTAGGTGCAGTTTTTGTAAATGGAAAAGAAATGACTAACCAGTTGCCTGCAGTTACTTCTGGATCTACTGTCACATTTGACATCGAAACTGTGACTCTTGGAACGACCAGTATTAATGAAGGAGGAAACTTTAAGCTCCGAGTAACTATTAGCTCGTGTAACAGAGAAGTGGTTTTTGATTGGCTGCTTGATCAGTGTTGTGGCTCCCTTTACTTCGGGTGCTCGTTTTTCTATCCTGGATGGAAAGTGTTAGTGTTTTAGAGGTGGGAGAGGGCATCGCTTTGGTTTGAAAAGTTGTTGTTGCCATCCTTACCCCAGTCTAGTCGTAACTGGTTAAAGAAAAGTTGAATTCATCTCCCAGGCCTCTGGAAATGGGAAGTGTTTACTGGATTCATTTGTAATACAGTATTTTTAACAATAAGCAAATTGAATGGTGTGGACAAAACTATACTTCTGTCAATTTTGTTATTAGCATATTGTTAATTAAAAGATCACATTACAAGAAAAGTTAATTAGCTTTAAACATCTAGGAAGTTACAGAAAGTCCTGTACCCTGCTAGTTCTTCTTATACTTGGTTGTTAGGATAGAAGAACTGAAGGCACCATTGTTTTATTAAGTCCCCATCAAGGCTTAAGTCCTCATACGACTGTGGAATAAAACAACAGGAATAGACTTGACAGAAGCCAGTTTCATCCCATGTGTCCACTCACGTGGCCTCCGTGGTGGGGCCACCTACGCCCCCAGCACTCAGGTATCTGAAGCAGTGCAGGGTTCTAGCCCATGTTCAGGGATCTGTGTGTCTGGAAAGCTTTGTCCTTTTTTCATTTTACACAAGGCCCGAGCACGTCTCTGTAGTAGGCAGGTATTATCTCTTGCTCTTTCCTTGCAGTTTGATTCAAGAGAGCCTGGGGGTTTGTGCAGGGTAAAACTCCTTAGGGCACAGCAGTGTTACACCCTGGGCATGTGCAGTTTCAGTGGTGTGTGTGCTTCTATTTGTGGTATGTGCTGTAGTCCAGTTTAATGTCAGTTGATAAATGGTCTTTTAGTGGACCAAAGAAATACAGGTTTGGGGCTAGGGATATAGCTTAGCAGCATAAATGCCTGCCTGGCAAGCACAAGGTCCTGAGTTCGATCCCTGGTGCTGCAAAAACAGAAAAAGAAAGAAAGAAAGAAATATTGGGTAAGCTGGGCATGATGGTGCATGCTTATAGTCCCAGAGCTTAGGATGCTGAGACAGGAGGATCAGCATGAGTTTGAGGGTAGCTTGGTCTATGTAGTGAGTCCAGGCTGGCCTCAACTGTATAAGGAGACTGTCTAAAAAAAAAACAAAAGAAAGAAAAGAAATATGGGGTAAGACTTGACCTATTTTTTTAAACTTAAATTCGTGTACAATATTTATTTGAAAGACTTACTGAATATGTAAAAATAATGGCCTTAACTTACTGTATTAGTCTACAGATTTTTTTAAATGTGAATTTTCTTTTCATATTTACCAGTAGTAGAAAAGTGAGAAAGCAAGTTTGATATTTTTGTAAGATAATTTATTTGGGGATTCGTGTTCCCTGTTTGACAATCACAACTTTTCTCTTTGCCTTTATCAATGTAAGTGGCCTTTCACATGTTTAGTGACTGTTAAGAGGTTCTAGTATGTGAATGTCTTGTCTGGCTGTCTGAAACAAAATAAAAAACTCAAAATCTAAATGTGTGCATTTTTTCTTTCTTCAGATTTCTTGAATTTTAATCTGTACTTCATTAGAAGGAAAAAAGAGTTTCTTTTGGCTTCAGTCATTTTAATAAGATACTGTTATAACTTGTGAAAGGTTACTTGGCCATTCTTATGTTCTCTGTATCCGATACTGGTCTGAGTGTCTGGGGAGTAATGTGCACTGTAAATGTTAAATCGGATGAATGGAGAGGAATTGTTTTTTCCAGATGTCTTCATCTCATTCCCTTAATATCTTTTTATTTTGAATGTATTTCTCTGTAGGAAAATATCATCTTAAGTTTATAGTTATAGAGTATACCTTTTAACATAAGTGATTTAAGCCTCAGGAGTGGATTGTAGTGTTTTTAACCTTGAAATTAATTTACTGATCTGTTTTGTCTTCAACTGTAGATTGACAGTTTAAAATTTAAAAAAAAAAATTTTATTTTATTTAAAAACAGTGAAAGGGCAGGCCAGATAGCTCAGCAGACTAAAGTGCCTGCTAGGGCAGAGCGCAAGGGCTCGGGTTCAATCCCCAGGATGCTGTGCCGGCCCCACCCCTGGGGCGTGCTGAGATGTCGATTGAGACTGGCATGGTGGCCTGCTCACCTATAATCCCAGCACTTGAGGTGGAGGAGTGAAAACAGAGAATCACTGAGTCTGATTTATGTAGTGAGACCTTGTGGTCCCTGTAGACCCTGTACTAAATACATTTAAAAAAAATGAAAAGGTCTGTTTGAGAAAGTAAAAATGAGGAGTGAGGGAGAAACTAGCTCTACAGAGTGAGTTTGGGCTGAGTAAAGAAAGAAAAAAAGATGAAAAAACACCTTGGAGAAACCAGGGTGGGCTATTGTGCGGAAAGACATGATAGCCTAGAGGTTTTTTTTTAGTACTGGGAACCAAACTCAGGGCCCTGTGCTTGCCAGGTAGGCACTGTGCCGCTGAGCTATATCCTTGGCCCTTCTCTATTTTTTTAAAGACAATTTTCAGGCTGGCCTTAAGCATGTGGCAGTCCTTCTGCCCCGGCTTCCCAAGTGCAGGAATCAGGCGTGTGCTACGACCCCCAGCTGGTCTCTCTCTCTCTCTCTCTCTCTCTCTCTCTCTCTCTCAATGCGTTTAGTACAGGGTCTATAGGATCTCACTGCACAGAACGGACTCAATGCTCCTCCTGTTTTTAGCCTCCCAACCACTGGTATGACAGGCGTGTGCCACCACGCCCAGTCTCAGTCCACAGCTCGGCATGCCTGGGGGCTGGGCCAGGCATGGCACTCTGGGGGTTGAACTCCAGCTGCCATGCTCTGCCTACACAGGCACTTTAGTCCGCTGAGCCATCTGGCTGGCCTCAGTCCCATTTTTAAGGAGTTGCAGGAGGCCAATGTTCTGACTTCAGTAACTGCTTCAGGCTGAAGAGGGGCATTGATCCTGCCTAGTCAGGGGTTGAAAATCCTGTCCTATTGATCCAAAGGAGACAGGAATGCAGCTTCTGTCTTGAAGACTTCATCTTTGAGTAGTCGGAAAAAGAGGGACTATGAGACGTCAGCCCACAACAACGGATCATGTAACAGACCAGAATTTTAACACCCGGTGTCCTACCTAGCTGGGAAAAAGAGAACTTTCTCTCACCAGATGGTGTTGGGGTACCAGGACGCCAGCCTGTTGTTAGAACCTATGGCGAGTCTGAGGTCGTGATGATTTGTCAATGCAAACCGTGCAGTGCGGGGACTCATTCGCAGAGCTGTCGGCAGGCACGCACAGCATTCCGATCCGAGGATGGCATCGCGCCACCTTGTGCTTCTGCTGCTGTGAGAATGTCTAGGGCCATTCAGTTTCATAGAATGGCTTTTCTCATTGTTATTTCTGAATTGAATACAGGGTAACCTCTGCAGTATCATTTAGAGCTCTGCATAGTAAATGATTTAATGTGCTCCCATTAGATTTTTAAGTCTTATTTGGGGAATAAAGATCACCCAAGTAATCAAAACAGTGAAAAACTGGTCTGGTTGACTAATGCATCAAGACTGGGGCTGGATTGTTCATCTATGGTTGTAGCTCAGCCCCAGTGGATCCATGGATATCCTAACGTGCATCTTTTTATCTATTCTGGATGTAACTGAGGCTATCAGTTTTTACCGCACAGCCAGAGTTAACATTTTAGCCCTTGTCCTCGTGGAAATAGCAAAGAAGTATCTCTTAACATCACAGTGTAATTACAGCTCTGGGTATGTGAGGTGGCATTGCTCTTACTATATTTTTCTTGTTCCTAACAAAAGGGTGGTAGTTGGCTGGGTTGTTTCATAGATGTCAGCCAAATGCCCTATGTTTATCTCAAATCTGGAAATTTATCTATAAACTGATGATTGTCTTCCTTCACGGGAGTTTTAGGAGTGTTAGGTAGACCAGGACCTCTATATTTTTATATTTGAATATTAATTGTGGTTAGAGAAAGATTTTTTCCATGGCCCTTTGATGAGTCTCAATTATTGGCCATTCAGAGACATGAGACCTAGCTGCAAACTTTAACATTGTTACTGCATTTCCAGCACTTGGTCCCCAGAAGTTCAAGGCCGACCTGGGCTACCCAGTGAGTTTAAAGCTGCTCTGAACTACATGACCCTGTTTCATTAAGATGCAGGAAAGGAAAGAAAAGCAGGCAAGCAATAGAGAAAGACACAGGGTAGCGGCCTGGAAGACCAGGCACATTCCCCCTTGGTATCACTTGCCTTTCTTCATTCAGTTTGAGATCTTACTGGTTCTTGGTATTGAAGTGTGGTGGTCATTGTGTTTTGGTATAAGCTTCTGGATTGTATAGAAAACAAACAAAAGGGGCCGGCGAGATGGTTCAGTGGTCTAAAGCGCCTGCTTAGGAAAGCTCAGGCAACTGCGGGGACTGCAGTTCGATCCCCGGCACCACATGCTGCGCCAGCCCCACCACCAGGGCAGGCTGAGCCGGCCACAAAAAAATAAATAAGAAGAAACAAACACAACAAGCAAACAAATAAATAAATAAAATTAAAAAAAAAAAAAAGAAAACAAAAAACCCTCTTTTCTGCTTGCTTTCTGACACTTCAAGCAAGAAAGGTCAAGGGTCAGGATTGGTACTGTGTGTACTGCCAGGAAGAGGGGACAGGTGAGTGTTGCTCCTGCCAGGCACTGTGGATCGTGCAGTAGAGGTGGCCTCAATACTTCCAGACAGTGCTGAAAGTCTGTATGTTCCCAACCATGCTGCTTCTGTTGTTGGGGACAAGTCTGGAGCTCCACGTCACCTTTATTGATTGTGCCAAGGATAGGGCACGTTGTCTTAGCTGTGGAGTGAAAGGCCCATCTCTGGCTGGGGTGCTTCTCAGTGGCAGAGCCCTTGCCCAGCTGCATGCAGGCCCTGGATCCTTCCACAGCAGCAGGGTCGAAGGCCCATTCTTTCTGTGCAGATGGCCTTCTCTAGGATAACATTGATATGTTTCCAATATTCCGTGCCTTTTTTTTTTTTTAATCAGGTGCTGGGGATAAAACCCAAGACCTTGTACAGGTTGAGCCAGCACTCCATCACTCAGCTACTTCCCCGCTGTAGTGGAGCACTGCCTCCCTGTTCTGGGAAAGCTGCCCCACAGGTAGAGTTCTTGAGAGTCCTGAAAATAGTTCATTCTGCCCTACAATTCTTTGATAGTAGCTGGTTAGGAATCCTAAGTTGGAGAACATTTCTCCTCGGAAATTGAAACATTAGGGAGGCTGAGGCAGGAGGATCAGTGGGAGTTTGAGACCAGCCTGGGCTACAAAAGTGAGCTCAAGGCCAGCCTGACCTGCATAGCGAGACCCTGTCTCAAAAAGACCAAAAAAAAAAAAAAAAAAAAGAATTTGAAACATTATTCCATTATTTTTTTTTTTTTTTTCTGGTGCTGAAAAGCCTGATGCCATTCTGATTATTTTCTATGTTGCAGAATTTTTCTTTAGAGGACCACAGTGTCTTTGTTCCCAGTTGTAAATTAGTTTTAACAGCCGTGTGATTCATTTAACCACCAACACCTTGAATATTTGAGTTTGGAATACGTGCTATAAACCTAATAGTTTATAAATTCCTAGGTTTTCTGTCTTCTGGGACAGTTGTTGCCAACCCTGGCTGAACATTAGAATCACCTAGAGAGCTTTTAAAAATAGAAATAGAGGGGCCGGCGAGATGGTTCAGTGGTCTAAAGCGCCTGCTTAGGAAAGCTCAGGCAACTGTAGGGACTGCGGTTCGATCCCCGGCACCACATGCTGCGCCAGCCCCCACCACCAGGGCAGGCTGAGCCAGCCACAAAATAAATAAAGAAACAAACAAACACAACAAGCAAACAAATAAATAAAATTTAAAAAAAAAAATAGAAATAGAAATTTTTTCTGAGTGCCCAGATTTTTTTGGGAGGGTGGGAAGGGTAGTGGCCTGCTCAGCCCTCCCTGGTGTTGGAGCTGGTGCAGCGTGTGGTGCTGGGGATTGAACTGCAGCACCTACGCTAGCTTAAGCTTGCCTGAGCAAAAGCTTTAGACTGCTGAGCTATCTCACCCACCTCCAGATTTTTTTAAAGTAACAATGATTCTATTGTGAAGGCTGACTTGGGAGTAACTTATTCCAAAGTAGTAAGTTTTCATAGTAATTTTTTTTTCGTAAATCTAAATTTATTCTACTTAATAGACTATACTCAGGGTTGGGGATATAGCTCAGCAGCATAAGTGCCTCATTGACAAGTACAAGGTTCAGAGTTCCATCCCTGGTACCGCAAAAAAAAAGAAAAAAAGTAGACTATGCTTTATTCTGTGTGTTTTGTACAGGGTCTCACTATGCAGCTTGAACTCGTAGTGATCCTCCTGTTTTCAGCCTCTCCAGTGCTGGGATTACAGGCATGTGCCACCATGCCCAGTCATATGCTTTATTCTGAAACAATCCTGTGTTTGTGTGGGGGGTAGGTTTATTGTCCTTTTTTAAAGTAAAACAAGAGCCAGAAATGTAACTCAGTGATGTTTTCATAGCAGTTTGAGGCCCTAGGTTCAGCCCATACCATTAAAAAAAAAAATCATAACTGACAGTAGATGGCAGGTTTTCTCTTTGTAAATTTCATAAGGCAAAATACCTTCAATTCTACCTTATTTAGGACCAGGAAAAGAATTACAGTAATTTTTACCTGTAAGTCCTTTAGGGACCTTTTTAAGCAGGATGTATTCTTACTCAGTGTACCCCAACTCCTGAATTTAGACCAGTGCTTATGCAGATATTGAGTGGTCAGACACAGTGGCACACACCTGTAACCTCAGGAAGCTGGAGCCAGAAGTCACTGGCTGTTCAAGCCCAGCCTAAGCTACACTATAAATCAGGGGCAGCCTGAACTGCGTGCTGGAAGAGCAGGTAAAAGCTATTTGGACACTTTTTTTTTCCCCACCGCACAAATTATAGTAGGACTTGAAGGATCTGTAGGCAGCCACTTGTGTGGCTGGGATGATGGTTAGAAATAGACAATAATTGATAAAAGTCATCCAAGAGATTAAACCCTGTTCCTCCTGATTGATCCAATAGATATTTAAATAACATTTTTAGATTGTGTAAGAATTGAGTATATCTATGTTCTTGTATACAAATCAACCTCACTTGTAGGAAGTACTATACAAGATAAAAAGTTCAAGAAATTGAACGTAGGCGGTCCATACTTCAATTCTTGTGTACATTGGTGATCTTGCTGAGAGGTAGGACTGCATAATGAAAGGATGAAGTTGCATCAAAGTTTTCTTCTTTTGTCAACAGGGAAAGCAATTATGTCTGTTTTAAGGTGGTACTTATAGTAAAATCTTGGATATTTTCATTTTTCTAGGAGCAGTGAACTATTTCATTACTTTAGCAAACAAAATATAAACTGAGGCCTAGGGAGATAGCTCAGTGGTCTAAGCACCTCTCTGGCAAGTTCAAGGTCCCAATTTCCATTGCTGGTACTGCATGCCATGCTGGCCCCAGAACAGGTGTGATGGTATACACCTGGAATGCCAGCACTGAGGAGACTGAGCCAGGAGGATCACTACGAGTTGAACTGCAGAGCAAGACCTTACATCAAATATTTTTTAAAAATTTAAAAAATACTGTTCTGTGGGGCTGGGGAGATAGCTCAGGGGCATAAGTGCCTGCCCAGCAAGTGCAAGGTGCTGAGTTCAATCCCCAGTTTTGCAAAAAAAAACTTAAAAAAAAATAAAAAATACTGTTCTGCAAACTAGTTTTGACATTGAACTTACTATTGCATTTAATTCAACTAAGTTCCCATGTTCTAGCTTTATGCTAGGCACTTGTCCATTGAGTTGTGAAAAAGCATCCCTCTTCTTGAACCTATCCATTAAAAACAATAGAAGGAGCTGGGGGGGCTGGGGAGATAGCTCTGTGGCACAAGTGCCTGCCTGGCAAGTGCAAGGTCGTGAGTTTGAACCCCAGTCCCGCCAAAAAAAAAAAAAAAAGTTTCTAAAAAGGAGCTGGGGGTGGTGGTGCGCGCCTATAATCCCAGCACTTGAGAGGTCAAGGCAGGAGGATCAGTGAGTTTGAGACCTGCCTGGGCTGCAAAAGTGAGTTCAAGGCCAGCCTGAACTGCATAGCGAGACCTTGTCTCAAAAATACATACATACATACATACATACATACATACATACATACATAGTACAGTGGAAAGCCTCATTTGTCCTTCTCTCCAGGTACCTCTCCTGGAAGCAGAAACATACTATACTTTTAGGCATGTTCTACAACCCAGACTTAGCTTTTCAGTTTTTGCTCTTTTGGCAGTGCTATAGGTTTTACCCAGGGTCTCTGAACTGGCCTACACCCTCAGCCTTCTAGAGTGCCATGATTGGCAATTAGTGTAAAAGGCCAAGATTTTCTTTTGAGGGTGTACATACTTACTTTCCTGGCGGAAATGTTAAGTGTGCCTTTCATTTCTTGCCAACAGTGTTATAAAAAACTACATTTCTCAGTCCATCTGAGCTTTTTCCCAACTAGCTACTGGGGATTAAGCACAAAGCCTTTGAATTGAGCTGCATTCCATCCCTTTTTAAATTGGAAATGGAATCTTACTAAGCTTATTTTGTATCACCCAACGCCCTAAAATTGCCATCTTGTTTTCAGCAGTATATTAACTGCTTCCTTTTTCCAAATCTCTTGGGTTTGTTGGTCTACCAGAACTTGTATTCATTCTACTATAGTGCAACATCACTTAGCAATTACTTCTTGGCACTTTTGACTCTTTATGATTGGGTATTCACCTCAATTCCTTCACTAGCATCCTACTGACGTTCCCTACATGAAGCTTCTGGCTTCTAAGCTTTCCTTATAGCCAAACGAACTGGGTCATGTCTAGTCTCAGTAAATCACCAAATATTTTGCCTGAAACACAACCCTTAGGATGCCATACAAAACCCTCAATAGGGTATTGCCATGCAACAGCTCAACACCTCAACACATAGTGAAGTCCAAAGCTATAGTATGGTTTCTCCCAAGTGCTAGTTAGCTTCATCACTACTAACCTCAGTAGTACTACTGAGTTTAGTACAGATGATTCTTCACTTTCAATTAATGTAGTTATATTCCAATAAATGTGTGCGGTGAGAATGCATTTAATTCACCTAACCATACATGGCTTTAGCAGTAAACTGCAGGGTAGCCTTTGTTACCCTTTGTGATAGAGCAGATTGACTAAAGAACTGCCCAGCACTGGTTGAGGGAAAAATCATATTAAGACATCAAAGGGCAGTTTTTACTGAAATGTAAGTAGGAACAATCAATTTTATTATGAATTTAATGACTTTAGTGTTTCTGTTTCTAGAGATAGAAGTTCTTGGGGCTAGGAAGATAGCTCCGTAGTACAAGTGTCTGCCTGGCAAGTGCAAGGTCATGAGTTTGAACCCGGGTCTCACAAAAAAAAAAAAAAAAAAAAAAAATCACAGGAAAATGGAAGTTGAACATGCTAGTACATGCCTTCCTTGTAATTTAAGCAATGTCTCAAAATTATAAAATGAAAAACTTTTGAAGGGTTGGGGATGTAGCCCAGTATGAAAATCCGTAATGAAAGATGGACAGCTATTTGGCTAATATTGATACTACTCTGAACTACTGTACATATTTTAAAATATTTTCGGGGACAAGCAAAATAAAGCACATGCTTAGGTAATGGCAGGGAACACTGATTGATCCCTGGCAACACAAGCAGTGCTGGCCCCACGCACAGGGCGGACTGAGCCAGCCACCAAAAAAAAAGGGGGGGTGTGGCATTAAAAATACTTCTGTATTACCACAAATAACATACTACTTATAATAAATGAAACGAGGATTTCAACTTTTAAATTTTTTTTTTTTTTGCGGGACCAGGGTTTGAACTCACGGCCTTGCACTTACCAGTCAGGCACTTATGCCACAGAGCCATCTCCCTGGCCCCTTAAATTCCTTATTCTGACTCATCATTTGAAGCCAATTTTTCCCTAGGCTCTAAGCTAAAATATAATTTGGGTACAGGTATTTGTAAATAACAATGATCAAACCCAAGCAAATAAAACAGGATATACAACTTTTTTATATTATTGAACTTTATGTACAAAATCATTTTGATTTCAAATAAACATTTAATGTAAAAACAAACGTTCTTTTAAACTGGATTTTTTTTACATCTACTGTACCATTCAAATGCTTTATCATCTTACATGATTTCTTCAAAATCTGTTATCAAGGGTACATATAGAAAAGCATTTTTTATAAATAGAAACAAAGGGATTTTTTTTCAGCTTTTATTATAAGATGACATAAAAAGTTTACTCAACAGAAGTAATTTCATTACTATTCGGGGGAGGGAACCACCAACTTTTGTGCAAACAATGCTAGCCTTCTTTTAAGCATTAAGAGCATAACTGCTTAAGAAATGACATCAGCTATAATCCTACACTTACATCTCCCCTAAAATAATCTATTTTTTTTTTTAACATATGTGCACAGCTTTAGCAAATTAAAGCCCAAAAGAAATGCTCAAAATCCACTACTCAGGCAAAATGAGTCT
>PVKN010008605.1:0-24898 GCA_004027915.1 Capromys pilorides | reverse complement strand
GTGTAGGAGATAATAATCAGGGCTTTCCGGAGCTCTCTTTGCATGTTCTGTCAGAGGAATGGGGACCCCAGGAAGTCTATATATGTGTGTATAGGGAGGGCAACACGTGGTCTCAGTGTGACCCTAAAAACCAGTTAACAGTTTTAGAAAGCATACTTCCAGGGCTCTGTACTATCCTTTAAACTCAGCAGCTACATTACTTATACCTCAAAAAATAGCTTCAAAGTTAGAAAAGGTCCCCAAAGACTTTTTCTTCCAGGAAGAAACTACCTTAGACTATTTTACTAGAGAGAATGGTTATAATTAAAGAGACCAGAAGTTTATAACAGCTATGTTAGGGTTTCTTTCTCTCTCTCTCTCTCTCTCTCTCTCTCTCTCTCTCTCTCTCTCTCTCTCTCTTTCTTTCTTTCTTTCTTGTACCAGAGATTGAACTCAGTACCTTGTGTTTGCCAGGGAAGCATTTAGTCCACTGAGCTATCTCCCCAGCCCCTATAACAGCTATTTTATAAGGAGGTTTTTCTGTTACAAAAATACTGTGGTTAGAGGATATTAGCCGTTCTCTTAGGAAAGATCATTTTCTTATTTAATATACAGGCCACGTTGGTGCCCCAATGCCTTGCAATTTCATAAAACTTGTGGATGTGGAAGAAATGAATTACATGGCTTCCAAGGGTGAGGGTGAGGTGAGTGAAACTCCATTAGTCATTGGCTCAAGTGGCATTTCCTAGAATAGCAGCCAATAAGAGTGGTTCCAACACTGAAACAGAGCTGGACTATACCAGTGATCGTGGGGTCAGATAGCCTTCATTAGTGTTTAACTCTCAGAGGCATCATGGAGGACACTAATGCCTACTTTCTACCAGACATGTTAAGATATTTGAGCCCCAGAGCATGTGGCAGAAGCTCCAGTAGCCTAGGTCCTTGGGGCCCATCTCCTGCCAGCTAATTGCCCCAGATGCCTATTAATGAGCCTCTGTCTCCTGGATAGGAAGTCTGATTACTTAAAAGTGATTTCATGCCCTCTGGAGCTTTCTGGCGCTGTGAGCTAGAACCTAGGGCAAGCATTAACCCGGCAAGCATTAACCCTACAGTGTGACTGCAGCTGAGGCAAGTTAGAGAGGGAAGTGGGGCATTAGAGGTGCCTCTAAGATCTGCTGGAGCTCTGGTTACTCCCTCAGGATTATGAAATCGAGTGCTTTTAACTAAAGATTGGCACATACATACAGACATCAGTACCCCAGTTTTCTTTGAAGGATTCCCAGGAAAGGCTGTTAACAAATTCATTTTTTTCTTTTTCTTTTTCTTTTTTAAAAGATATGTGTGAAGGGGCCAAATGTATTTAAGGGCTACTTGAATGAGCCAGCAAAAACAGCTGAAGCTTTGGATAAAGATGGCTGGTTACACACAGGGGACATTGGAAAATGGCTACCAGTAAGTTGTTGATGTGTTTGTTCCACCACAGGAAAGAATATATCCTACTTAACTGCTCAGCTGCTATGTGGCAGCTTCTCTTTTCCTTTTTCCTTCTTGAATGGACATTTGACTGTTCTATTTCCCTTTTTTAATTTTATTTTTTTGTATTTTTTAGGGAAGAGTCTACAGGGTGTTCAGGGTCTCACTACTAGATTGGACTTGTAGTGATCTACCTGTTTACAGCCACCCAAGAGCTGGGATTACAGGCGTGCCACCACGCCTGGTCTCAATTGCCCTCTCAGTGTGCCCCAGGGGCAGGACTGGCACAGCAGGCCTGAGGATTGAACCTCTGGCCCCTGAGCCAGCTTGTAGGTGCTTTAATCCACTGAGCTATTTGCTTGGCCTTGACTGTTCTATTTCCTGCAAACAGGTTGATACTGTTAGCATATACTTGCTTTGATTTGCACTGTAGCAAATTTGTTTTGATGCTTAACATCAACTCCAGCTGCTGGTTCTCATTTGAAATCCACAAGATTGTGGCTTTTTACAATGTGGAAACCATTCTTTGATGTTGCAGCTAGCTCAGATTCCCATGATTATCCTGTGAGATGATTGACCCATCCCAAAGAACCTGGCATACCTATTCTTCTTAGCATTGACAATGAAATCTGAAATTCTGCCTCTGTGTAGCTTTTAAAACCTTACTCTGTGCAGGCCCTGTGGCAGGTTTATGCGATGTTCTACAGAATCTGACTGACTTGATGAACCAGATAGTTAGGGTCTTTATTTAGCAGGAGGCTGAATAAGGTATGCCAGTATTAAGGAAGCAGGGTTGGGGAGATAGCTCAGCATTGCAGTGCCTACCTGGTAAGTGAAGTCATGAGTTCAGTTCCAGGTACCAAATGACATGACATGACATGACAGATGCCGATACCACTAGTGGGCTGATAGGTCACTGGTAACAAGTGTTGAAGTAAGAGTGGGCATGGGCCTGGAGTCCCATTTCTGTCTCTACATAACTGCATAACCTTTGAGCAAGTTACTAAATCTCTATAAGCCTTACTTTTCCTTCTCTGTAAAAGGCGCTAATACCAGCCTTTCCAAGGTATTGTTAGGATCAAAGGATAACATGTAGCAAATACCTTGTACTCTGTAGTGATTGATACTATACTGCTCACAGCCCCTTCCTCTCTGATCAACAGAATGGTACACTGAAGATTATTGACAGGAAAAAGCATATATTTAAACTGGCACAAGGAGAATACATAGCACCTGAGAAGATTGAAAATATCTACGTGCGGAGTGAACCTGTGGCCCAGGTGTTTGTCCATGGAGAAAGCTTGCAGGTGTGTTAAAGATTGGTTGTTTGAGAAAGCGACACACAGCATCACCTGTGCTGTCTGCCAGGGGCTGGGATGTAATTGGCAGTTTCAGACAAATAAGCATTGACTTTGTGTCTGACGTTTTACATAGTCATTGACTCACTGTTGGTTTTTGCTGCTTAGCCTTTCTGACACAGAAATTGTTTTCTTCTTCATTTCTATACTTTAATTTTAATTACAGTGGTCTGGTTATACCAACAGTGGTAGGATAAAGATAATGCAAGGTGGATAATATAGTATATGCTGCTAATTCAATTATGTAATAAGAAAATATTTATATATGAATTGTGAGAAAGTTTAAAAATTTTAAACATATTGAGCCTACCTTATTTATGATCTTTTCTTAAATAACTTTTGAGCAAACTGTAGTTGTGAACTAATTATATTCAAAGTTGAAAACCAAAACCAATTTTGGAAAGAAGTTTAAGTCTGCCAAAATGTAGGGTGGATGTTAGAAGGAAGAGAAGGGGTCTTGGTTCCCTGAAAGTTAGTACTTTGACAAATGTTACAATTTGAAGACTATTTCAGAACATTTTCTTACGAGAAAAGAAATCTCTTTTAAGGTTACATTTATTTTTATTTGATCTAGAACCTTGCCATGCTTTTTATCTTTGTTTATCTTTACTAAGATACAAAGAATGAGGTACCACAGAGATTTTAAGCATGACTATATAAGAACTGGTGAGATAGCTCAGCAGACTAAGCACCTGCTTAAGCAAGTGCAAGGATCGAGGTTCAATTCCCGGTACCACATACCACATACCACACTGCCATGCCCCTGGGCATGTTGAACTGGCCGAGACCAGGAGTGGTGGCGGCACATGCCTGTAATCCCAGCACTAGGGAGACTGAAAACAGGAGGATCACTACAAATCCAAGCCATGTAGTAAGACCCTGTACCAAATACATTAAAAAAAGACTATAAATTTCCTTCAGTTTTTTCTGAAGCAAGTAGCTGACATCACTTTATTTGACCTTGTTTTAGTTTTACAAGTTGCCTTTAAAAAGTACTCATGGATATTGGACTATGTATACAACTACTTTCTCTTAGTTCAATGAGCAGAAATTTTTGTATCAATAATGATTAGGAAAAAAAAAAAGCTGTGCCTGGTGGTACATAATCCTATAATCCCAGCACTTGGGAGGCTGAGGCAGAAGGATTGGTGTGAGTTTGAGACCAGCCTGGGCTACAAAAGTAAGTTCAAAGCCAGCCTGAACTGCATAGTGAGACCCTGTCTCAAAAAAGAAAAAAAAAAATATTAGAAAAATTATCATGTCTGCATCCTGTGCTCTTAATTACTACAAGGACAATGATATGCATTGTATCAATTATTGGGAATTACTACTAACGTGTTTTGAAATTGTCGCATTGTTATTTATTTAAAAATAAATAAATAAATAGTACACTTGGAAGGATTAGGGTTTTGTTAGATTTTTATTTGCAGTGGTTTTTAAAAAAACTGCCACATTCCTGATATCTACATTCCAGGGCCAGGAATTCTGTAGCTGCTCTCTAGGAGCTCTTGGGCATGGTGGGGTGGAGGCAGGAGTATGTTCTCAGGAAAGGACCCGTAGCTGGAATTAGACTCTGTAGGGGCCTTGGATGTGCAAAAATGAAGGACTTCTATTTGAGAGCACTTGGAATAACTCACTGTAATGACTGTCTGTGTTAAAAGGCATTTCTCATAGCAATTGTGGTACCAGATGCTGAGACGTTAGCTTTGTGGGCCAGAAAAAGAGGCTTTGAGGGATCATTTGAGGAGTTGTGCAGAAACAAGGTAAGGCTCTGAAGTGTTCTATCTGTCCTCTGTCCAATTCACATCATGTATACTAATGGCTGTGCAGGCCCTTAATGAGGAACCTCGTATTTTTCTTATCCTATTAGGATGTTAAAAAAGCTATCCTGGAAGATATGGTGAGAATTGGGAAAGATTCTGGTCTGAAACCATTTGAACAGGTAAGATTTTTAGTAAAATGCATGAATTTCTGTAAAGCAAATTTTTGGACTGAAGATTTTTTACAAGATGGTCATAGGATGAGGTAACAAAGAAATACACAACAAATGAATAATGGAGTGGCTCAGTAGGAGAGGGGTTTTGGTGTAAGACTGTCTTTTCTGATGTCTAAGGTGCAAGCTCAATTCTGTCCTAATGGGGTGGATACCTGTCCTTTGTTGAGAAAGCACAGCCTGGCTGTTGTGAGAGGATGGCTCGGATTCCTGAAAGGGTCTTAATCACTTCCAAAAGCTTGTGTGCTGTTTAGACACTGTAGGTTGCATTGCATCTTCTCTGTTCTCTCCCTTCCTTTAACAGCCTGTTTGTTTGCAGATCAAAGGCATTGCTCTGCACCCTGAATTATTTTCTATTGACAATGGCCTTCTGACCCCAACAATGAAGGCAAAAAGGCCAGAGCTACGGAACTATTTCAGGTCACAGATAGACGAACTGTATTCCACCATCAAGGTGTAAGGTGAGGAAGAATGCTCAGAAGAGATGGCACACCTCCATGTCCCTTCTTCTACTGATGGCCTTCATGTTGGGAATTTTGACTGCAGCAAGCTTAGGGAAGGAAATGTCCGTGTTTGACTTGTCCATTCAAGGTCTTGTCATAGGATTATTAGAGGAACTGGAACACTGCCTTACAGTCACCTCATATTGCAGACCACATTCATGGTGATATACAATTTAAAAAATGAGCCTTAAAATTGTAAAGGGGAAACTATAAAAGTGCTAAGTTATTTGAGACTTCCTCGGTTAATAAGGTGGGTGTTAAAACTTCTGTCTCCCTATTTTTCTAACCAAGGGGTTAGGATTCTGCTGTTTCTGAGATGTCTGCTACTTGCTGCAAACTCTGCAGCTGTCTGCTGCTCTGAAGAGTACAATGCACTGGAGGGAAGCTGTTCCTTTAGAAGCAAGAACTGTCCCAGCTGGAGAATATTACAAGTGGACCAGAGATTTCTTTTAAATCCCTGCCACCTCTCTTTACCATCTCACATGCACTCATTACACCCTTCTGATGTAAGGGTTCGAAACAATCCCCTCCTGTTGTTCCTAATGGGGCATAAGGTTCCCAAGAAACCAAAGGACTGGTCTATCTTGGAATAGTGCGGGTGCTGAGTCTCGGAAGACTGGCGGCTCATCAGAGTGAATGGCCTCTCATTGCGCAGCAGGCTGCTGTTGTGCTGTCCCCCACACCTGGTTCCATCCATCCTTCCTAGGAGTGTGAACAAACCTGCCTTAGACTCTGCAGTGAAGATGGCATTTTAAGGGAGAATTTCCTGGATCAACTATGCTCCATTGTCACCTGAAAAGCTGTCCACTTGATCTTCACTGAACCACTCACTGTTTGTAATGGCCAATGGACTTCTAATGTGGTTTTTATATCAATCGATAATGTGGTGATTAACTTGCCTTTTTGTCCCCTAAATAAACTCTCAGGCAAAGCATGTCTTCGTATATATTAAGGGAATAGTTATACTTGGGTAATTATTGAATGGAGGGAAATAAGCAAATGTTCTTATATCATGATAATACCTGATCTCTGTGAAATATATTTGACAAGCCAAAATTCTGGGATGTAGAAATCTGGAAAAATCGTTTCCTGGGATTAACATCTGATGGGATATTTTTAAGTTAATTTGGGAAATTAATAGCATTTCACTTGATTGCAAATCTTTGCCACATTTGACTGAATTGAGCTGTCATTTATACATTTAAAGCCACTGTTGGATATGTGAGTGTGTGTGTGTTACACAAGCACAACAGGGTTTGCACTAAGACTTGTCATTGTAATAACACTATTTGGTAGCCTAACTTCATATATGTATTCTTAATTGCACAAAAAGTCAGTAATTTGTTACATTGGGGTTTTGAATGTTTGCTTTAAGTGTTGCTATTTCTATGTTTTATAAACCAAAACAGAATTTCCAAAAACAATGAAGGAAACCAAAATAAATATTTCTGCATTTGGAGTGAGTGAAACATCTCTTTGAAGTTTTGACATTTAATAGCCCATGATATGCACAAGTGAAGAATGACAGTGGGCCCTCAGTCTCCAGTCCCTCCTGTCTACTTCCCTTCCTGTTTGTTCTCCAACACTCCAGGCATTGCCCTGGCTCTCTCACCAGGTTATCTGTGGCAAAAGACCTAATGTATCACAGAGAAGAAATGTGTGGTGTGAGTAATAATGGATATTCTTGAAACTGGAACTTCCTTCTTAGAAATCTACATTCCAGAAGATACTAGAACAGCGGTTCTGTGCAGGGTTTAATTCTGTATTTTAATAATTATCTTTTTTGTGGAACTGTTCATACTTTATGGTTTTAATTTTTATTATTGTCTATTTATTGTACATATTGATCACATTCATGATAGGGAATTTGTACCTGTATATATCTTAATTCTTTTTTCCCCCCCATTCTCCTCTGTCTCCAACTTGTCTTCCTCTTCCCATGTATAGAAGCCTTATTTTCATTTTTTCCTTCCATTCTTTTTTTGCTTTCCTGTCCTTACCTTTTAACCCTTCCCCTTCGTTGTTGCCTTTCCACTTAAAAATGTGCTGTTACCTACTATCCTCCATTAAGTTCCTACTTATCCTTTGTGTTTCTCACACAAGAGTAACAATGTGGTAAATGTGTGTGTCCGATTTATTTCACTTAAGATTATGGTCTCAAGGTGCATCCATTTTCTTACCATTCATGTTTATGTTTGCTCATGGTAGAGTGGTACTCAATTATATAGAAATACATTTTATGTTTATCTTTTTATGAACATATGGGCTGTTTTCAAGATTTCACTATTATAAATTGAGCTGCTATAAACAAATATGCTGGGTCAAGTAGAACTTTTAGTTGTAGCTTTTTGAGGAGTCTCTGTACTGATTTTCATAATGGCTACACTTGTACCAGCAACAGAATGAGGGTTCCTTTATCCCTAGCCTCAATAGCATTTGTTACTGCTTTCTTGATGATAGCCATTCCTTCTGAAGTGTAATAGAATTTCAGTATTGTTTTAACTTGCATTTCTCTGTGGAACTATTTTGAATGTCTTGTTTCTAGAAGTCATCTTTTCCCTTTTTTTTCCACTATCCCTATCCTACTTCCTAAGATTATCTTTTCCATAGGTGCTAGTTAATTCCTAATTTTTTCTAAGCCCATTGTGTTCAAATCCATCTTCTCTGTCCCTTACATTTTGTTTTGCGTGTTTTATGTTTGTTTACTGCCTCTAAAGCAGTAGCTCTATGCATACCTCCGATAAGGCTTGTCTTACTCCTTTGTTGTTGTTTCATAACAAAATACTAAAGAATAATTACAAAAAACACAGATTATTTTATCATGTTTTTGGAGGCTGGGAAGTGTAAGAGCATGGCCCTGGCATCTGGTGAAGGTCTTCGTGTTGGTGGGGACTCTGCAGAGCCCAAAGGGGTATACAGCATTACTGGGCAGGAGGACTCCCAATAGTATATAACATGCCCACTCTTGTGATAACCCACTACCCTGATGGTCCATTAATATGTAGTGAGCTAGCCCATCTGTGATAGCAGAGCCACCATGACCTAGTTACTTCTCAAAGGTCCTATCTCCAAATGTCATTGAAATAGGATCTTGGGGATTAAATTTCAACACATGAATTCTGGAGGACATTCATTCAGACCATAGGAAAGCTTTTAGTTAATCTTGCCTTCTTTAGCGGCTAAAAATCCTCATTTCATCTTACGTTCTCCTGCTCCTCCTTTCCCTGGCTGAAGTGTGAGGTCCTTGAGAGTCGCTATCCCCTTTCTTTTCCTCCATTAGCTCTGAACATGGGGCATAAAATCATAGACATTTATTGAAGTTTTTAAATAAATACTCAAGATAATGAATCAAGATCCTCTTGCATTGAGGCTGGCTGACAATAAACACTGGATATTTTTATCCAATTAACAATTTTGGAGTGTGTGGTTTAGTGGGAGTGGACATTCATATTGTGCCTTAGTCAGCATTATACAACCACAAAACTCTTCATCTTTTAAAGCAGGAACTTGGTAACCATTAAGCAATGATTATGTTGTTACTCTTCCATCTTCCCTCACCTCAGCTCCTGAGAGCCATTAGTTTATGACTCTAACATTTATGTGTATGCATATGGTACTGTGGATTGAACCCAAGGCCTTTGCACCAAGTTGGATCCCTAAACGTCTTGTATTTTATTTATTTATTAGTTTGTTTGTTTGCTTGTGTTTGTTTCTTTCTTTCTTTATTTTTGTGGCTGGCCCAGCCTGCTCTGGTGGTGGGGCTGGCACAGCATGTGGTGCCGGGGATCGAACCCCAGTCCCTACAGTTGCCTGAGCTTTCTTAAGCAGGCACTTTAGACCACTGAACCATCTCGCCGGCCTCACTTCTTGTATTTTTTGAGACAGGATCTTACTAAGGCCGATCCAGCAGTGCAGCCCAGCTGCCCTTAGTGTGTTACTGAACCCCTCCCTCCAGGCCCCAGTTAGGACACACCCATTTTATATCTAAATGCAGCAATGTTTTTCAGCATATTAGGTGAAATATTTTCACCTTTCTCCCTAAGATTTACTTACTTTGTTGTTTTTTTTTTTTTTGTGGTACTGGGGATTGAACTCAGGACCCTGCCGTTGCCAGGCAAGTGCTTATTCTACTGAGCTATCTCCCCAGGCCACCTAAGATTTACTTAGAATAATAACTAAAAAGACCTAAGTATTGATACATGCTGAGAACATTTTATATTACAACATTTTGTGCCAATTCTCTGCCCTCACCCCTTTTCTGGGTGAGGGCACATGCTGAAGCACACATGTTTTGGCCCATGGCACACTCCCCCAGACAGAACAGAGCTGCCATGGCCTTCAGACACTGAACTCAGCCCCAGGCTGCGGATTGCAGTCTACTCCTGTCTGCCTCTGGTAATGAACTGATCAAATAAAGACTACTCCATGCCAGCAGTTCTACTTTTAAGCTTTAGTACAATTGCTTTTGGTTTTTATCTGGCTTGTGTCATACTGGAGGTTAATAGCAAGTGGAGGTAGTTCTTATAACCAGAGACCTAGGAACATGACATGCTGATAGAGAAAGTGATGGGCTAAGCAAGGGGACAACTGTCATCCAGGAAGGTGGAAGGATGGAACTGAAGTTAAGGGAGCAATTGGCCTACAATAAAATTTCGGTTGCAGTGGAAGAAGGTAGAAAATGGGAAAATGTGGAATAGACACAGGTAGAGCCTGGGTAATTGAAAGATTAGGAAGCTTCTGTCTGCATGCTTGAAGTTCTTTACTTCAGTGTTACCTCCTCTTTATGAATGAGAATAGAAGACTGGGAGAGAACAGCTAATGTCTAAGCTAGACATCTAGTAAGAGGCTGAGTTGAGTCTTCTGACTCCAGGGCCTCTCCATGTCTGGATCACCTGTTCTGATGTCCCTTCCCTACCACATGTGATACCTAGCACCTTCAGTATCCTCAGTGCCTTGTCACTGTTGAATGTTTTCTTAATTAGTGCATGCTCACTCAATGCACAGTGCAGCTAACCTTTTATAAATACATCTGCTTACAGTTTTAATTTCAATTTGCCACAAGGTGAAGGAAGATAAATGCCATGCACTTGTTTCCTTTTTGTGTTTCCCTCCACATTTCCAACTGGTGTTTTTCTCAGTAGTACAAGCAGGGAGAAGATGGGCAGCCTGCTCAACGTGCTGGTGCAGAGCAGGTAGGTAAAGGACCAAGGAGCCAGCAGCACCTTGGAGGTGAGGACCGCAGCCAGTCAGACAGGGCAGGCCGGGAGCATCCATCCCATTCTCTTAGAGCTCCTCCTTCAAAGCAGCTGAGTCAGACTGAAGGGATCTTCACCTCAGGTTCCCAGCACAGAGGCAGCTCTTTAGCTCTTGTCAGCAAAGCAAAGCTGAGAAACCTCCACTCTAGCTTTGTCTGAAACACAGACTGAGATCTGAAAAGTTCACCCCTTAGCTCCCTGGGCCACCCCAGTCTAGGCTTCTTCTAGATAATGTGTTCCTGATAAGATACACAAATAAACTCACTCTTCACCAGCAGGGACAGCTGGGAAATTGGCCTACCTTATTTCCATGTTTTGGGGCTTAAAGAAAAGCAATTCCATTTTTTCCTTCAAATTTGTAACCCCTTTCTATCACTGACTAACAGAAGCCTTGCTAGATGAATTTTGTTTCTAACCAATCTTCTTAAGGTACTGTTCTTGGTGAGGCAGGATTATTCTTTTTCCCACATATTATTTTTCATAGAAGATCATACCAGGTCTTTTTCTAGTTGAGATTTTTAATAGAGGAAGGGGAATAGTTTTGATTATCAAATTTCTCTGACCAAAGCTGTTTAAGCACAGTAGTAATGAAGTCCCCCCAAGAACCCTCACAGGCTCCTTGCCTTGCATGTGGCTAACCCACAGGTTAAGTATAAGAGTAGCCATATCACCAGTGCCCTGCTGCAGGGCTGGGTCAACACAAGCACCAACAGGACATGTGTCACATGTATAAAACCAGTTTGCTCACATTCTGTGTGAGGCAACTTGTGCCGACACAGAGGGACTCCGGTGCTTGAGTCTCTGGTTCCCACACCCACAGATACTGTCTTCTTTACTCCATGGCATGCGCTGCTGGCTCCTCAGCCCCACCCATTCTCAGTTGTCAGAGGGCCATGCATTTGGGTGAAATTCCAGGGCTGTGCCAGGCAGTCCCAGTTACTAGGTCCTGTAGATGTTTTCTCTGTTGTTTGTGAGGTCTGGCCACTTCCCTTCCCTCTTGTGCCCAATGCTAGTGCAGATGAAGGACATTTCTCCCCAGGACAGTTGCACTATCCTCTTCATTGGCCACCATACACAGGAGTATATGGGTCTCTGCTAACACATTTTGCAGCAAGAATGATTTTCCTTAATCACAGGTAGAATCATGTGATTCCTCTGCTTAATCTTTCAAAGGCTTTTTAATTTACTCCAGGCTCAGTGGCTTTATATAGTCAGAGAAATTCTCAAACTTTATATTAAAAAAGCTTAAATAGCCCAAGGAGCTTAAAATACAGGATCTGGTTCAATAAATCTGGAATGGAACCCACAGTTCTGCCTTTCAAATAAGCTCTCAGAGATGCCAAGCTCACAGATGAGTGGTTCCTTAGGCTCAGGGTCAAGGTCAAAGGAGTCACAATACTATTCATGACAGCAACTAAAGGGTGGGGAGCTTTGTCTTCCTTGAGAAAGTTTTATGAAGGAAGATTTTGCATCACCTGGGCCTCTGGCTATCAGGTGCTATTTGCCAATGATGCCCCTAGCTATTCCATTCTTGGCTGAGCAGAAAGTTATTGAGGTAAGGACACTGGCTTCCCATGACCCAGGGAACAGGACTGGCCTTAAAACCATGTCTACTCCCTCATCAAATAAAAGTTATGCTAGAGTCACAAAGGTCATCAAGAAGATGAAAAATTTTTTCAGAAAGTTCTTTTCTACTGCAGTTTAGGGAAGCCTTATGAAGATGTTTCTCTCCTGTAGAAATATTTTATTCTTTTGTTATTTTACCCCCTCCTTCCATTTTCCCTAAGACACTCTTGTTCTCCAGGTGTCCTTTTATTTCTTTTTCTCTCTCAGCTAAAGTGCTCACTTGGCCCTTTTATATCCATTTGAGTCATCATAAAATTATTTTCTAAGCAGGTTGGAAGCCTGCTATTCCTTAGCTAGGAGACTTCTTGGATTTCGCTAGAAGGTTCCTGCCAGGATTCCAGCACAACAACTCTAGGCTCTTCAGGGAGCTGGGAATGGAATCTGAAGCATGTAACTTTGTGTGGTCATGATGTACTGGTCAGACCTAGTCAGCCGTGTGATCTCAGCTTGGGTAGGAGCAGTGCCAGTTAAGTCTGGAAAAAGTAGAACATTAGTTACAGAGCAAATAAGTTTAGTGGCCTGATAAAGCCATGGAACCTCTGAAAAGTATATGACATGAAAAAAGTCTAATGGTGCTGTAGGTTGCTACAATGAAAAATCTTCCTGTCCCCCAAATTTCACTGGGTAATACTTCTGTTACGGCTCTTACTTCCTCTTAAAGAGAACATTTAAGAGAAAATACTCCCTTCCCCTCCTCCCTCTGCCCTCCAGGGACATTTCCATTTGTTTTGCAGAGTCATAGTCACAGGTGTTTGAGCAGTTGGTCTGTTCAAAACAGATAAAAACCTTGGTTTATTAGCCAGTGAATTTAGTGAGACATTCTTGTTTACTCAGTATTTAGAAATGCTGTATTAACGTAAGTAACAAGGTAGGAAAATGAGCAATAAATTCTTTCCTCTACAATAGAAAATCGTACTGTTTGCTTTAAGAGAAATTTATAGGAAAGGATTTGATAAATTATGAATAGAATTCATGAGAAGGGGGAAAACAAGCTAAGCGAGGCAGTTAAAACATCCATTACTAACCTTAAACTGATTTAGAATCGGTATTTACAAGGTCTGAAAATGAATAGCTCTGTTCTAAAATTATATTTTCATCTCCAATCTCTTTCTTCACCTGCCCTCTGGTGGACAAAGTGGTGAACAGAGAATTTAACCAAAGTTTGCTAGGAAAAGCAGAAGCAGGGAGCAAAGGTATTTCTTCTACATTACTAGAGAGGTCTATGTCGTTGACCTCTTATATTCATGATAATCCTGTAATATAAATAGTAATACCCTCTTTTAAACATCAATATAGTAATTCCAAAACATACAAATAATGCATCAACCAGATCCACAGGCAAGATGCATTTCTCCAGGGTAAAGTGTTCGTGCCTAGCCACTCAATTTATCCCAAGGATATAAGAAGTTTTGAAGTTCCTTATTTTCTATATGATTATAATAGCAATAGGGCTTTCCTCTCATTCCCTAGATGCAAAACATTTTACATAACTTAACCCACTATGAGATGTCCTCCAGTGTCCACAGTGACCTCAGGTACCTCTGAGGGTCCTCAGTAGGTGCTTTCCTTGCTCCAGAATACCCTCTGGCTACCATGTTCATGTACCCCCGCTCCCGAACACTATCCTTGCTCCTTCAACACCCACCACTTCCACACAAGCCTGATGAGTTTAGGAAACATCTGTAAAAGGCTAACATTGCGGGGGAAAAGCATGGTACAGTACAAATGCCAACACAGGAAATGCTGGCTGTGGCTTCCCAACAAAGTAATTGCCATTCTTCTTGTAGAGTCTCATTGGCTGGATCCTCTCAAGGCTGGAGCCTTTCTTGTATGCAGGCTCTCACCTCCTCCATCCACTGCCCTTTCCAACCCTTGGCTATCCTGTAGCCCCAAATTACTGTTAGGCTTTCTTATAAGCCTTATCGTTGTCCTTTCCCCACCCCAAACTAAGTTATACCCCTGGTTTTATCTATTCTGAAACTCATGAGGTGGCCTGGTCTCCATCCTCAACAATACAGATTATTAACAGAAACCTTGACATAACTATTCTAGATCAAATTCTTGAAGGTATTTAATAGATATAATATTTAAAACAGTAGATGTCTTAGTTACTTTTCTTGATGCTAAAACAAAATACCTGACACCCAGGGCTAAGAGGGGCAAGGTTTATTTAGTTCAGTTTGTAGGTTTCAGTCCATAATTGGCTGGCTCCAAGGCAGGGTGGCACACAGCACAGGGGCAACATGAGAGGGAGGAGGGAGCCAAGCCTTTTACTGTGCCTTATATTGTATCCAGTCTACCACGATTAAGGTGAGGCCAAACCTATCAGTGGGCTGATCCAATAATCAGTCACTCTTAATGCCAGCACTCTTGCCCCAGGAACAAATCAGTCACACACTCTAGAGTCAGCCACCTCAGAAAAACTGACCAAGTGAGGGTTAGGGAGACATTTAGACACAAATCCTAACAGCAGACTTTGAGTTAAACTGATTGACCTTCATGTAGGTGTATTTGTCCAACCAGTTGAAGGCCTTCAGAGAAGAGACTGAGGTTTCCTGAGGAAAGGGTGCTCTCAAGCTTGCAGGGTAGAAACTGTATCTCACTTTCCAGTTCACTGCCCTGAGGGGTTGGGACTCAAAGCTGCAATATCAATTCTTAGCTACAGTTTAGCTTGCTGGCCTGCCCTATACATTTTGCTAGACTTGCTACCATGTGAGATAATTTCTTAAAACAAATCAAGTTTTTGTCTCCCCCTTGCCATATATACTGGTTCTGTTTCTGGACAACACTAATGCAGGTAGGTACATCAGGCCCTTCCCTGGGACGTCAGTAGGCACATAAGTAGGCTCTCTTGGGGAGTGCTAGAATTCAGACAAGAGACTTGGAATGGCTGCCTGGTGCCAGCTCTGGCCAAGACCCAGCATGTAGGGCAGGGCAACCACATGTTAATAATGGGCCTTTTCTTTAGTATCCTCACACAGAAAATGGAATCATAGTATCTGCCAAACAGGGTTACTGAGAGTATTAAATGAGTTAATAGATACTAAATGATCAGAACAATGACTGGTCATCCTAAATGCTCAGTAAATCAAATAGATGACAAAGAACTTGCCTAAGAGAGAGAGAAAAAAATGACATAAAGAAGGTAAGAAAATGCACTGTGAACTTTGCTGGCTTCTCAAACTGACTTCAACACTCATCCTACCTCTGGACCTTTTGGAAACATGGGATCATAAACTCCTTTTATTATTTCAATCTGTTAGGGTTGAATTTTTGTTACTCCCCCTCTTACTCAAATTTTTCTTTTTGGGGGGTGGGGGTGGGAGATTAACAGTAATTGAACTTAGGACCTTGCACTTATCAGGCAGGCATTTGTGCTGCTGAGCCATATTCCCAGCCTATTCCTTCCCTACTTAGCAGTACGGAAACTTATTTTACGAGTTTAAAAATTTGAAATATGGACAATATGTGAAACCAAGGGAACTTCTAGTAGGGTATAAATTGAACAGTCTATAAAACAAAATGTAAAAACTTGCATTGCTATGCAAAGTTGAAAATGTTTAGATCTCACATAGCAACAATATAACTACTGACTGTATCTCAAGAGCAACTTGTAGACATGTGCCTAGTAAGATGTGCGTAGGCAACATTTAGTGCTGCATTGCTGATAACAGCAAAGGAAAATAATGTGTATGTACTTGCAAAAACCAAAATGTGATATAAGATATTTATTTAATGCATCCAGGGGGCAAGTGAGTGAATACAGATGCACATGGATACTAATACAATATGGATACTTACAAAAACCGTAACTTTGAGTAAAGATGGGCACTTGAATAATACCTACCAAGTATCATTATAAGATCTTTAGAAATATGTGATATTTAGGAATTACTTAGGGATATATCAAAGGATACATTATCAAGAAATGATAAATATAAAATCAGAAGAATAGTTATTCCTAGAGGAAAAGGCACCTTTCAGAGAGGGGCCCAAGAGTTTTGTATAATGATTATGTCCCAAATCAGTGGTGATTTCATGTTTGTTTTAATCTTTATATTTTATGCTAATTCTACTATATGCATGAAACGTTAAATTTTTAACAATGGAAGGTACACGTAACATAAAATCTAGTATTTTAATCATTATCAAGGGTACAGTTCTATGGCATTAAGGACATTCATCCTGTCATCTACACTTAGGGTCAGAACGAGTTCATCACCCCAAACTATGCATTTGGTTCGTAGTAAAGAAATTACCGCCAAGTTCAATATTATGAAGCTTTCGTCCTGCTTTCTCTTTGCGTTTTATAATTTCAGCTCTTACATTTAGATCCTTGACCTATTTTCAGTTAATCTTTTATAAGGTGTAAAGTAAGGGTTCAATGTAATTCTTTAGGTTGGGAGTTGTTTCTTTTTTTAAAGACAGTCCCTGGTTAAGTCGCCCAGGGTTGGGCTTGAATTTGCGGAAGGAGGGAGAACACGACGACGGGAGAGAGACGGGCGGGGGGAGAGAGAGAGACAGGGGGAGAAAGAGACCTTTCTCGTTTACAAAGAAAAATACTGAAACAGAGGTAAAATAACACACCTAACTCACACAGTTTAAAAGAACCAGAGACAGTGCTCGAGAGTACTCGCTTCCACAGCACACAGACGAAAACTGAGGAGACAAAAGAACCAGAAGGACAAATCCGGCCTGTTCTGCACACTACCGCACGGCACAACTGCGGGCGAGCGTCCCAGCCCCCGACCAGGCGGCGCAGCCAGCCTCCCCGCTCCAGCCAGGCCGCTCTCCCCCACCCGCGTCCTTCTCTTTTCCCCGCCCAGCCGACTCGGACCTCTAGCGCCCCGAAAGCTGGCGCGGACATCCTGCAGAAGGACAAGCCAGGTCAAGCGACTGATTCTAAGGCGCGCACGCGCACTCCACCGTGGTCCGCGATCCCGTCCGAGTTTTCTCTCACCCTCCTGGCCGGAGAGAAGCCCAGGGCACGCCCCGGAAAGAGGCGGGGCGGGGCAGGGCGGAGCTGGGTCTGCGTACTGAGCGCTGATTGGCTGCCCCGAGCAGCGCGGGGCTTGGCGGGAGTTTCGTGGTTTAGTCGGCGCCGAGAGCCGGGCCATGGCTCTGCGGTGGGTGGTGCGGTCCCCGGAACCTGTCGGGTAAGTGCTGCCCACCCTGGAAGTCGGGCCAGGGCCAGCCTGACCTTCCTCCTCTCTTCCCACAGTCTGTGCCTCTCCGCGCTGCTGAAACGGGGGTAGTGAATTAAGACCCAGTACGGTAGGGTTAGCCTGAGGAGCGCAGCGATGTATCTCAGAGTAGTTTGAAACAAAGTGTTCCCCAAATTCTGAGTAAAGCGCCTTCTAATTCCTAGGCCTTGCATCCTAGAGAAGCTTACATGGGCTGATTGGCAGTGCTGTCACTTTGAAGACCGCCACGTATTTTTTATGCACTAGAAACCACCGACCAGAGAGCTGAACGCAGTCTCTTTCGGGGCTGTCAACCTTAAGTTCGTAGGGTCTTCTTCAAGGGCATTCTGTGGTGGGCCAGGCATCTTACTGCTGTGAATAAAGGCCATGCGTTTAAAATTAGTTTGCAAACTGCGTTCTGAAAGTCTTTGTGCATGCGTTGGCCAGTGCCCGACTGGCAGTGTCTGAAGCACAGTGGCTATGAAGGTGTCTGGGTGCTACTGGCCCTCAGGACCACACCCTCGGGGTTAGGAAGAGAGGACTTTCAGGCACTGAGAACACTGCCTGGAGAAGGAAGTGTTTGTAGGTGTGATGAGGATGGGGGGCTGCAGCAGGACACAGCTGGGGCCATGGGTAGGTGGGGACACCAGACTAGACCTGTGGCCAGTGGGTAAGAGGAAGGGAAAGGAAAGTAACAGCCTTGCGGGTCAGCTGAAGAGAGTTAACTTGATCTGCTAGGATAATTCCCTCCTATGAAGGACATACTGATAGGCCTATAAGGAAGGATGCAGTGTCTCCAGTTTTCCATACAAACAGAAAGCAAATGACACAAAACATAAACTATAAATGGATCTGGGTTTATGGTACACTGAAACTCCTTATACTTTTTTTAAAAAAAATTTTTAACAACTTTTCTGTAAGTTTGAAATAATGATATTTTACTCAACAAAATAGTGGTTCAGAGACAGTAAACTGATTTTGTTGTCTTCTTTGAAACGTTATTTTCTTCACATTTTTGGGTTTGAGACTTATGAAATGTTTTCATCTTTTTCCTCTGCATGCACTGGTGCACATATAAGAAGATTTTGTATGTTTATGGCACAGGTTTCCACCTTTTGGAAGCCTCACCTGGACTCCATCCTAAAGAAGGAAAGGTTTGAGCACAGACAGCTGAAGAGAATTTACATTAAAAAGTTTATGTGATGTAATTTCTAGTCCTGTTTATGTTATTTGACCATGTGACCACTAGTCACTTTCCACTCTGGACTTGGTAATCTGTAAAATTGTCAAAAAGTAAATATTTGCTCTACTTTCTTAGGTTTTCAAATTCAAAGCCTGGGAACTTGTTAGAAGTACAGAACCTCAGATTTCATCCCAGACTTGCTGAGTTGGATTTGGGGTGCGTTAGAGGGGTTGGCTTCAGCAGTTCTTTTAACAAGCAAGAGAGGTTTCTCATGCCTGTTCAACATTGAGACTCATTGGTCCAGTTTCCCATTTTTTTTCTTTACTGTGGTTCACAGAACTATTTTATATCACAGTGCATGTGTTTTCGTCTACAGTAAAAGCTTATGAAAGTACTATATCCTGTGCAATCATATATTTATATTCTCTTATTTTTTTAAATGGTGGGACCACAATATTAAAAGATATTATAGGGTAATTGTTAAAATTTGGGTATGGGCTCTAGATTAGATAATTTTGTTGGTGTTAAATTACTAGATTTTAGAAACTACACTGCGACTATGCAAGATAATTCCCTCCTAGAAAGGAGATACTGATAGGCCTATAAGGAAGGATGCAGTGTCTCCAGTTTTCCATACAAACAGAAAGCAAATGAGACGAAACATAAACTATGGGTGGATCTGGGTTTGTGGTACACTGAAACCTCTTATACTTTGTTTCTTTTAAGTTTTTTTTAACAACCTTTCCATAAGTTTGAAATAATGATATTTTAAAAATATCAAAAAAATAATGGTTCAGACACAGTAAACTGATTTTGATACCTACATACAATTATCTGAAAAATACTGGTGTAATCTACATGGAGTATTTAAAAGTCAAAAGCTATAACTCTACCAGAGTATCCCCAGTACTGTGGTACAATGTCTGGTACTTGAAGGATACTCTGTACCTGTCCACTGCTTACTGCCATTATTACTGTGTATATATATATTTTTCTACATTTTTCCTACCACTGTTACTTCCAATTTTTTTTGTGGTTATTATTTTACATTTGTTCATTTTAAGCATGTTGAAGATATGCAGCTTTATCATTTTTATACTAATGCTCACTGGAAGGAGTTGGTTTTTTTTCAGTACCAGGGATCAAACTCAGGATCCTGCTCTTGCCAGACAGGTGCTTATTGTTGCTGAGCTATCTCCCTGGTCCTGGAGGGAGTTTTTAAATGGGGGAAAGAGAGCAGCACTGGATTTGAAGTAATGTGAATTTTAATGCATGCTTTTTTCCCTTCCTGGCTTTGTGTTGCTTTGCTTGTACTTTATGAGACTATTAAGAGTTAAATGAGAAAATGTGTGTACTAGATAGAACCAGGCACAAGATGAGCAGGTGTTAGGGGCCTAATACTAGTGTACTTTACCTTGCTCCATTCTTCAGAGTCAGTCACCACTGGGTGATGGGGACCTTACAGACCAACAGCAGGCTTAGTTCTCCTTGTCCCTGAGATAGGAGAAGGAGGCAGCTATGTTATTTTATATGTTGGTAATATGATTTGATCTAAATAAAAACATAAATTTGTGGCATACAGATTCTGCTTTCTAAAATGATTTTGCCATAGCCTAAATACCACTGAAAGCACACTGTTGGTGCAATTAACAAAGAATGTAATCTAGAAAGAATAATACTTAGAAAGGGTCACAAGGAATGATATTTTCCCTAATTATTTAAATATTTCCTATGCTTCCCCTTTGTGTTTTTGTGAATATATGTATTCTTTGTTTAATAGTGCGGCATACTCAAAGAGCACTGTAGGAGCAGCACGTTCCATCAAAGATGTAAGTTATATTTTTATATTTTAATGTAATTTTCTCACTGTCAACAAAGCAAAATAATATTTTGTGAGAATCTCAGAGTTTTAGAGACTTCTTGGTAAGCGCAAAGCTTCATTGTGGTGTAGAAATACATTCTTTTTCTTCCCACTTTTTTCCTATATTGGAGAAAATGACCTTTGTTAACATTTTAGATCTTTTCTGAATCTAGGTTTATTTTATTTTCATTTAGATAATTGACATCATTTAAAGACTGTATAACTTTATAATTTTTCTTTTTCCTTTTTCCTTATAGCAACTTATCTGTGTTATAGTTTTAAAAATTGTTTATGTTTTCATGCTCTTCTACTTAGTCCATATTCTAGTTTTGTTTTTCTTTAGGAGAGAGCCTTTAAACAAAAGTATGTTAAATACTTTTTTTTTTTTAAGTTTAGTGATGATAGTTGTACTAGAGATTGAATCCAGGGTCATATGCATGTTAGGCAAGCACTCTATTATTATACTACACTGATTTTTGCAACACTTTCTAGTAGCTGATTCCGGATTATTTTCCAGTGGCTCATCCTTTTGCCACTGGTATTTCTCACTATCACTGAGAATTCCTGCTTCTCAGGTTAAGAACAGGTCAGACCCATCCTTTGCTTCCTCTGGCTTTTGCTGTCCTAGATAGTCTCTTTCTGCCTTGCTGCCCTAACCTCGGCTTGAGGACAGCTCTTTCCAGATCTGTGAAGCCCTTGAGTATGTCTGGGATTGTCCTAACCCCTGTCCTCAGCTGTGTTCTCTATGGGTTGCTGGCTGCTCTCCTGTCCTTCCCCTGCCCCTCTGCTCCTGTTACACTTAGAGCTCACTGCACCTCTGGGTGGGAGATCCTCTACACTCTTCAGCCTTGCTCCCTGCTCCCCTAGTTGAAATCAGAATGCCTGGCATGAATTTCCTCAGTTCTCCTGTCTTCTTCCTCTTGCAAGGCAGCTGGCAGTACGAGTGATGGAGGACCCTTTGCCTTACAGCATCAGCTATTTTTGCCACTCTGCCACCATGAACTCCCTGAGGGTCTGAGAGTGGTAAAGTTTTTGTTTTGTTTACTAATTTTAATCCTTCTTTTTAAATACCTTCCATTATTTTCTAATTTTGCTCTGTGTTGGTAGTATCCTTCCACATTTTCCTAGGTATTGTGAAAAGCTTTTTTTTCTTCTCTCTGTTTTCATTTGGATTCAAGGTAGCAGACTTCATGGACTTAGCAATGTATTCAACTGTATTGCCTCTGTTGAAAGCAGGACCGTTTACTCTGTGTAACCTTGAAACTGTTGGAAGAACTTTTGGGCTTATGGTATTTCTAGGGGGAGAGCCTGTGACATTCCCCAAATCAGGGATTTAGGCAGCTATAGCCTGGGCAAAATGTAGCCTGTCACTTGTTTTTGTACAGCCCTGTAAACTAAGAATGATTTTCACATTTTTAGATACTTGAAATAAAAATATTTTGTGACATGAAAAAATGATAGAAACTTAAACTGTGGTGCCCATGAGTAAAGTTTTATTGAAACACAGCCATGTTCATGTTTGCTGTGTCACGGTTACTTCACACTAGTGACTTAGTTAAGTAGTCAGAATGCAAGCCTAGTGGCCTGCAAAGCCTAAAATAAGTTTTCCTGTGGTCCTACATAGGTTGGGCAAACCCTGGCTTAGATGAATAAAGGAGGCTGTTTCTCTAAAACATGTAAAATTGCTTCTTTAGACAGCAGTAATGGCAAGAGTATCCTTGCTATATGTTAGCTTTGTGAGGTTCTTTGTTAGTGCCAATTCACTGACTGATTTTATTCACTTTTAGAAAGCTGGTAGAGAGCACAAAACTCCTGATGTGTTTGACTTTATTGGTGATTCTGTGAACTCAAGCAGGCTGAGTGAAAATGAAAGAGATGAAGAACCTTATGAAACTTTTGGTTAGTATTTTAAATCCTTATGCTAAATTGACATGAAGCCAATGATATTGAATATATGATAAAGATTAGGAGTATCTTCAAATATAAAAATTAGTTGCATATAAATGTGATGTTCTGGGGAGTACTTGATAATTGGAATTCTATTTTCTGCATATGAATTTAACTACTCTAGATACTATGTATGAGAGGAATTATACAGTATTTTTCTTTTGTAACTGATTTATCTCATATGTGTTGAACCGTGTATCAGGATTGTTTTTTAAAAGCTAATATTTTATACATACATAAACACACACACACACACATACACATTTGTTACCCTTCTGCAGTGGGCATTTGAATTGATTCTACCTTTTGACGTTTGTGTATAATGCTGCTATTAATTTGTATGTGTATGTGGGCATACAGGTATATCCTTCAGTCCCTGCTTTTTTTTAAAGTCTCTTTTGAGTATGTATCCCAAAATGGAATTACTGCATAATGTGATAATTCCAGGTTCGAGTTTTTGGGGAATCACCATGCTTTTTTCTGTTGTGGCTATAGCATTTTATATTCTATGAGCAACGCATAGGATTCTTGTTTCTCTGTATCCTCACCTATACTTATTATTCTTTTCTTTCTTAAAGCTGTCTGAAGGGCTGTGAAGCATATCTCATGGTTTTGATTTGCATTTCGTTAATTACTAGTGATATCAAGCATCCTTTTAGTGTGTTGGTTGGCCAATTGTATATCTTCACTAAAGAACTATATTTATTTATTTATTTATTTTTTAGAAATCTGCATTTTTTATTCTAGATACTTGGTTTTTTGTTTTTGTTTTTTTGGAACCAGGGATCGAACTCAGGATCTTGTACTTGCCAGGCACGTACCTGTGACCCTGAGCTATCTCCCCAGCCCAAGAACTATATTTAAACTTTTGCCCATTTTAAAATTTTATTACTAAATAATAAAATAATAATTTTATTATTAAGTTGAAAGATCTAGCTTTATGACTGGTTACAATGGTATTCACATCTAAAGAGAAAACAAATCCCTTTTGCTTAGCTGGGGGTGATACAGAAGATTTTGTTAACTTTAAAATTGAGAGGTTGATGTGTTCAATGTATAAATAGCTGTTTATCTGAAAAAAATGTTTAAATGTGCATCATTGATGCTAAAATTTGAGGTATTTGGGCTGGGGGAAGAGCTTGGCGATCTAAGCACCTGCCTGGCAAATGCAAGGACGTGGGCTCCATCCCTGGCTTAAAACCCCAGTTGCGCTGTGCCAGCCACCAAAACTGGGTGAGGTGAGACGTGCCTGTAATCCCACTGCTGGGGAGGCTGAGACAGGAGGCTCACTATGAGTCCGAACTTCGTAGCAAGACCCTGTACCAAACAAAAAAAAATATATAAATATATATAATTTGAGGTCCTTAGAGAAATAGCCACTTAGCTCTTATTGGGCACCTCTTCTGCCCCACCCCACCCAGCCTTTCTCTCTTATCAGAACCTGACCCTGGCCCCCCACTGTGTTCCATTCCTTCTCCTTTGGTAGAATCACCCTTTCCTTCGCATTTCTTTTCTATGCCTTTCCACTGAGGTGATAAGACTCCTATCTTTTGCCTCATTACAGTCAAGTTTTTATGCGGTCTAAAGCCTCTAGCAAATGAGAGTAAATAAGAAAGCTAGAATCTTTCCTCACAAAGGGGGTACTCATTTACAAATATTGAGTGCCATTGTGTTTGGCACTTTGGAAAATGGGAGTGGGCCAACCACTGAAAACCTGTTGAGTTGGTCATTGAAGTATGGTGTCCCCATACAGTGTGTTACTCTGTAGGAATATGGAAAGGAAATGTTAGACGTCCTATTTGTTTATATCTGTATGTTTTTATCTCATGAAAATATTCCTGCTAATATACAGGTGTAGAAATATAAGTTTATAATTTTAAAATACTCATGCATTTATTGGTGATGTGGTTTAAATTTTTTATTATTGAGTTGTGAGATCAAAAACATTTTGCAAGTGGCTTGTATAACTGATTTGTTTCTTATCGGCCATTTGAGCAAAGATTGCTTTGAATTCCACGTATACTGCCCAAACAATCAGACCTTTAAAGGTTGTACGTTTTGTGTCTTGTAGACCCTCCGTTACATAGCACTGCTATATATGCAGATGAAGAAGAATTTTCCAGACGCTGTGGATTATCTGTCCCTTCAACTCCTCAAGGAAAAGGAAGAAAGAAAAAGTATGATTATATTTCAACCAACTGTTTACTCATGCTTATTGGGATTTCTGGGCAACTCTTTGAAATAGAAGCTAAGAAAACTAAAATATTTTTTAAGATCTTTTAAGCCAGCTGTGGTGGTGCATGCCTGTAATACCCTTACTGGGAGGCAGAGGCAGTAAGATTGCTTTGAGTGCTATGTCAGCCTGGAGTACACAGTAAGGCCCTGTCTCAAACAAACAAACAAAAAAATCTTTTGAACCAACTTGTTATATTTACCCTCAAGAGAACTAGGACATAAAAACTTAATATTTAGTAACTGACTTTACCTACAATATTATAGTCATTGACATAAAAGATGCCCAGCTATCTTTCTTTATT
>PVKN010008604.1:0-24778 GCA_004027915.1 Capromys pilorides | reverse complement strand
AATCCTCTGGCCCCAGTGTTTGCTGTAAAAAAAGATAGACTCTTTGGCTTAAGGCTAGATGGGTAAAGATAACAAATTAACCTGGAAATGTTGCTATGATGTAGTTTTCTTTATTTCTATAAATATTTCAACCTAATGTGTGCCAGGCATGGGAAATAGGCCAGTGAATGGCAGAGGCAATGACGTTGCCCTCATGGAATAGACTTCATTTAAGGGGCATTAATTAATTAAACATTAATATTAATGTTTAATATTAACATTCATTCATAAAGATAACCATTATTTTTTAAGGACTACCTTGTACACAATAAGTAAAAAATAAGATTATGCTAAATCAATTGGAAAATTTTAACCATTGGTTGAAATACACTAAATCAAATGCATGTACATTATACAAGCCTAACACTGCAAAAAAAAGATACATATACTAATATCCTTTAAAAACTACAAACACTGGGGCCAGAGGTTTTGCTCAAAGGTAGTGTGCTTGCCTAGTTTCTGTAGGGCCCATGATTAGACCTCCCATTCCAAAAATATAAAACCGCCTAAGTGCTAATCAGAAGTAGCAACAGATCTACGAAGTCTACCAAAATATGTTAGCATCCATCAATCCAACCCAGTGTGGGAACTGCACCTGGGATAAATGGGAACTCTAAAGCATAATTTCTCTTCGTGCATTGAAATCTTGATCTAATTCACAAAAATCTGATTTGTAGAGATTCTGCCAGGATGAACTTATAGGTTCTTAGTGCAGGAAGGGATTCTAAATGTCACCTGGCCAGGTACTACTCCTGGGTCTTCCTGGTCCTATTCAGAGAGTGCCCTTAGAATGACGGGTGGCAGTCAGGTTGTCATGCCGTGGGAAGAGCAGGACACCAGGTAGCCATGGCTGGCTGATCTCTTATTCTCCAAAACTATACCATGATTCACAAGTAGGGATTAAGCATTTCACGAGCAAGGGCCCACCTGCAGTAATAGTTGCTTTGGACTCCATCAGCAGCACCTTAGCGGCTTTTTTTTTTTACAGGAACTGGGGTCGAAGGGGAGAGGTTTTTTAACTTCTCCTCCTCCTCCTCTTCTACCTCCTCCTCATTCTCCTCCTCTTTCTCCTCCTTTTTTTTTTTTTTTTTGTACTGGAGATTTAACTCAGGACCATGTGCTTGCCAGGAAGGCACTTATGCCACTGAACTATTTCCCCAGCAGAGGACAGGTTTCCTGATAGGTCATTGTAGTTTAGGGAAAGGTATACATCTGAGAAAGGAAAGACTTCTGTCTTGGGTGAGTCAGTCATTCAGACCTGTCCATGATGAAGGGGGACTACAGAGGGTCTTAAGTACCTGCTTTCTCCACAGGGAAGATCCTAAGTCCACAGTCCAGATCAGTTCTTGTGCTGGACCTGATTCTGCTACGCAGCCCTCTAGGGCTCAGTGGCTGCCAGCTGTGCTTCTCCCCTTCCCAAGCGCAGGTGCAGTGGCCAGCTGTGCTTCCCATTCTGCATTCTTAACACCTGCGCTGTGCATATTCCAGTATCATTAACACAGATGATAGTTTTAAGTAAGAAAACTCAACAGCTCATGCTCTTGCTGCGACAGGGACTGCCTTCACCTGGAAGAGTGACCGAACCCAGTCACAGCCTCGCCAGCAGCCTCCCTGTGTGTGTGTCTCCAATCACAGGAGTGAGTGGCCAGAGCACAGGGCCCACTTCTGTAGAGTGGGACTCACATGACGGAGGAGGAGACCACATATGACAAGGCAGGTCCTGCAGTCTAGCCTAGCTGCTGTCTCCTCAGTCTACTTGAATGATTTCCTTAGTTTCAAGGTCATTTCTAGTTGACTAACAAGTCCATGAGACACGAGACCTTTGCTACCTTGCTCTTTACCAGATCCTCCATGACTAGCACATAGTAGATGCTCAACTTTAAACAAATACTAAGCAAATGATCAAGTGAGAGACTTACAATATAGTCTCCGCTCTCCAACTTGACATCTCCTAGCTATTTCCCAAGGCAGGCTACTGAACCCTGTTAGCCTGCGAGATTTTACGAAGATTATACTCCATGAAGAACAAGACACATGATATATCACACATCTCCTGCTCCATGTACGTGTTAGCTATCAGGTTGGTCATAGGATGCACGGGTCAGGAAAGATGCACATTTCCATCAACCTCTGCTGCCCTGAAGGCTGATAAGCTAATAGTCACTTGTATGTCACAGACATGTTGGTATAGACTTGGCTAAAACTATAACGTGAAGTACAGGATGCTGTGTGTCAACTAAGAACATACGTCATTTCAGTCAATTGGGCAAAGGTTAAGAGAATGGCACGGGTGCTCTCCACTGAGCATTTTATCACAAAGAGTGCCCGTGTCCCACATTAACACACTGCTGGAAAGGTTCACTTTTGTTATTGTGTTTGGATAAGATCTCTCCTGGTTAAGTGGCCATAAGAATATTTTTAGAACTACTATTTAAAATAAATATCCACAAAGTCTACAAATATCTTCTGGTCATATTTTTGCTTCTAATGGTAAAAGATGCCAAGTCTATATTCCATATGATTAAGTATTTTTATCCACGTATTGAAACAAATTTAGAAACAATCATTACTTGAAACAAATTGAGAATGGGGGTGGGGTACGGTGATATAGTTCAGTGGCATAAGCGCCTGCTTGGCAAGCACAAGGTCCTGAGTTCAATTTCTAGTTCCTCTCACCCTCAGAAAAACAGAATATACTTTACTGGTATCATACATTCTAATGAAAATAGTGATTACCATTGATTGATTGCTTATCATTATGGAAGGATAAGATTGTGTTTTTAATGAGATGAGTAAGATTATTGAACACTGAGTCAACACTGCCAATATTTATGTCTTTTTTTCTGTTTAAATTCTACTTAAAATTATTCTCCAATGAGTCTTTTAAACTGCTGTTGTTTTGAGACAGGGCCTTACTAGGTAGTTCAGGCCTCCCTTGAACTTAACATGCAGCTCAGGGTGGCCTTAACTCATGGTGACTGTCTTTAGGTATTTTTCTCTTGTTGCTGAGACAAAATACCTGGTATCCAAAGTCACAGGGGAAAGGTCTATTTAGTTCACAGTTTGAGGTTTCAGTCCATACTTGGCTGGCTCCAAGGCAGAGTGGCACATGGCAGAGGGCAGAAGGAGGGAAGACAAGCCTCTTTCGGCCCCTTGGATTTAGACTACTGAGATTAGGGCACTGCTAATCCAATCAGTGGACTGATCCAGCAAGCACCCACTCTCAATCCCAGCACTCTTAATTCCAGCCTTAGACCATGAATGCATCACAAACTCTAGATCAGCTCCCTCTGAAAAAACTCCATGTAAAAGTGCAGGCTTTGGGCGGCCATCGAGACACAAACCACAGTAGAGATCCTCCTGCCTCAGCCTCCCCAGGGCTAGGATTACAAGTGTGTGTCCCAAGCCTGTCTAACCATTTTACTTAAAATGTATTTAAGAAATTCTTAAAAATAGAAAGAAAATAATTCTCTTTCATGATACAAATGAGGAGAGAATGTGAGTTGGAGAACTTTAGTTTTATATTTGACTGAATCACATCCTAGTTTAAACCAGGATGCTTATACCTAAAGTTCATCTTTCTCTAAGCTTTCCTTTTCATTTATCTCCTGATTATCACATGTTTACCCTTGCCATAGATATGAATTTGCAAACAGCTTGTAGATATATATGTTCATTCATCCTCCTGTATTTATAAATATTTCGTGATTTTGGAGGTATTCTTTGTCTTATCTTTAAAAGGAAACACAGTGGGTCTGGTGTAAAGTGCACATAATCTCTCTACTTTTTCCTCTACCATGTCAAAGACCTATAAATAACAGATGAAAATAAAAGTCTCCTTTTCTGAGCAGTGACTATGGAATTTTGGAGAGGGACATGCTGCTGTGGATTGAACTCAGCCCTCCCAGCACGTTGGTAAATGCTCCCCGGCTGAGCTACGCCCCAACTCCACTGTTCCCTCCACCCCAGTCTGGGAATTAAGCCCAGTGCAGTCTCACTGAGCTACAGCCTCAGTCAGTCCTTTTCCACTTACTTTTTAATTCTGAGACACGGTCTTGCTAAGTCACCACGTTGCCCAGGCTGGGCTTACACTTGCAATCTTCCTGCATCTGCCTCCCCGAGTGCTGAGATTGCAGTGTGTGCCTCACACCTGGCTCACTCTTGGCCTTTAACGCAAGTCAGTGGACTCCTTACGCATGCCTTGGCTTGTCAAAGTTTTGGGGATCCAAGCCCACTGTGGTCCAAAAATACAAACAGGGAAAAATTCCAAAAATAAACAATTCTTAAGTTTCAAATTGCACTCCGTTCCAAGTGACACATGGGGACCTAGCAGAGTCCCACTCTGCCCCCCTGCTGGCATAAAGTACCCCTTGGCCTCCCTGCATCATGTATAGGCTGCACGAGCTACCTGCTACCCACGGGGTACTTGCTTAGTAAGCACCTCAGTCATCAGACCTATTGGTTCAGTATCCCAGTCACGTGTGCAGGTGGCCCTTAGTTTAGTTGTTAATCACCCCAATGTGCCAGTGTAGTGAAGGCAATGCAGGTCTGTCAAAGAGAAACCACACAGCGTGCCCATCAGCACGGGAATGTCTGTGTGGGTAAACCATAGCACATACCGGCTTCAACTCTCTCTGGAGTTCTGGGCATGGCAGCCCTGAAAACAGAAAAGCCACATACTCAGATTTCCCCCATGGAATAGATGAGAAGTGACCCGCCCACAGCGGGAACCTAGCTTGGTTTATCTGGTGCAACTCTGTTGGAACCAACGGAGAATGAATTCTGCTCCCTGTGGTCCTCCTTCTCCCTGGAAGAATGGTGGCAGCTTCCCTACTGCCTCCTCTATCGTGTTTCTCTCTGTGTCTTTTTCCTGGTGTCCTTCACACTCTCGCATCACCCAAGTAGCCTTTATCCCTTGGGCCATCCGTCATCACCCACGAGAGATCTGCATGCCTGTAGCTGTCACCTCCTACTGACATTCTTGCAGGAAGAAGTCAGGGGACTCTGGGCAGGCTGGATCGCTTTTGCTGGCCTGTGCTGACCTGGCAAGAACCACATTCAAGCGCAGGAGGGCAAGCTTGGCAGCGTGGGCCTGTCGTCCTATGCCAGGAGGAGACCCTCACCCATAAAGTGCTCTCATGTTGCTAAACATTTTCTATTTTTCAGGTGCTTTATAGTTGTTTTTATTGGTTCTTTTTACTGGCAATAACTCTGCATCAGAAGTGTGCTTGGTTTTTTCCTTTTAACCCAGTACTTTGAGTGAAGTGGGGACAGATGAGGACGGCTGAGACCCAGGCCAGTCCCAGCCAGAGGCACACCTCAGCTCCCCATGCAGAAAGAGCTTCATGGGGAAAATATCCCTCTGCCACCCTGAGTGCAGCCCCTGGGGGCACTGGGTGTGGACTGACACGTGGGAGTCAGGGCTGCTCCCGGTCACCCTCTTCCATAATGTTCCTTGTTATTTTCCTGAACAACAAGCACAAAGACCACATGAAAATGCTCTTACTTTTGAAAAGATCCATCCAACCACACACTTGTATCCCAGTGACCTTCCTTTAATGCCGAACTGTAATACACTGGTAATGCTAACCACCAAGCGCACTACTTAAAAATATGGGCACAGCACTGCCAAGAGACCCAGAGCTGGAGTTGGACCCACAGCTTAAACTTTGCTTCTTACGAGGAGGAAGATGAAGCAGAGCCCTGAGTTCCCTGAGGGCCACTTTTTCTCATCAGCAGAAAGGGTATGATCCGGGTCCTCTCCCTCCTCCGCTCCATTTTCAGCTGTGTACAGAGTAGGACAGGTCTGTCACAGCAGTGGGTTTGCTCTGGTGGTGTCTGGCTCCTCCATGACATGTGTGAGTTACGTGGCCAAAGAAGAAGACATGTGTGTGTCCCCAGGTGTGATCAGCCTAGAATCTGACAGCAGGAAGAGCCCTGTACATACTTGCTTAGAGTGAGACTGCACATCGGAAAGCCCTGTAAGCTGTGAGGCACTGCTGAGGTGCACCTCATAACTGAATATTTATCATATTGTCCCATGGACCACGAGACATGGAAAGAACAATGGTGAATTACAAAGAAAGCAGACATTTAGCAGCCATAAAAATGATGACTAAAATGTAAGCTGGATGTAGTTAGTTCTGGTTCTCAGTTTCTTCCTTAATCTTAAAATATGTAGATTCACAAAAGGTTAAACATTTACGTGGCCAAAATGTGGCAGCTTACTTTCAGTTATATGGATCCTAATGTGCAACTTGGGCAGCCCTTACCTGAAAACCCGAAGCTTTCCAAGTACTGACAGGGCACCTTAGGAGAAAACCCTGCATCTGATTACACACGGCAGGCTGCAATCAGAGCAAAGGCGTGCAAAAGAGACTGCAACTGTGAGCTGTGTGGACAAGGTGTACAAGGAAACATAAGTGAATTTCATGTTCATATTCCAATCCAATGTCTAAGGTATCTGATTGTATATATGCAAACATTTCCCCAAGAAATCTGCAATCTGAAACAATTACAATCCCAAGAATTTTGGGTAATAGACCCGTTCAAGGGCCTGTGGTATTATAGTAGAGAAAGGGTTTAATTTCTAAAAAACTTGGAGTTTTTCTGAGGTGCCACAGTCTCTTCACACAAATTTAAAGCCTAAATGTTTAGCCTTCTACATACCTCAGGCTACCTTCAGCCTCATTTCTTACATATTAATACTAGCCATTTGCTCTCCGGGGTTTCTTGTGAACATGTCACGTGAGAGGACACCTTCCTCTCCCACAGGCTCATGGGATGCGCCCTAGGATTCCAGCTGGTTTCTCTGATGACCTCCCACACAGTTGATCTCTCCTGTACTTTCAAAGTCCACCTCCCACCCACGGCTCACTAAAGGCTTTTATCTACGCGTCCAGTTTCCAGAGGCTTTCTGGACAGCCTTCTGTGTCATCTTCCCTCTCCTCTTAGATCATAACTCACACCCTATCACTGCAGACAGAAAATAACAATGGGATGGATTCTGTGATCCCACGAACCTCTTCATAGGTTAAGACAAAAACAGAAAAGTATTCCTGGAGCTTGGTCATAGCTATGCTACAGCACAGCCTTGAAAGGCAGCTAAATTACTAGCTCTGTGAACAGACTACCACTAATTTTGAAAAATTAACATGAGGATGAGCACTGAGTTGTGGAAGAAAGGAAAATGAAGCCAGCAAAATCAGTTTTCTAAAGTTCCTGTGATTCTTTTATTTAGTTCTCTGTGTTTCCACAGCAACATGTTTTTAAATTGCTATCTCAATGCACTGAAAAACATTCTGTGAGTCTTTTTCTTTATCTTACAATAAAAAAGACAATGAGCTATTTCTTGAAGCTGATGGAAGAAAATATCTAAAATATCCAAAGTGTCTTAAGACCGTTTTATTGGAAAAATAAAAGGCTATAAAATAGAAGTCAATAGCCCAGATAAGCTGGCTAAATAATATGTACTACTCTTAAAAGCCCATAAATATATCCTATGGGCTGCTGTAGAATACTGTTAATATTTGAAGGGTAACCTAGAGGTAATAAATCACTTCATTGTCATATTAATCAAACCTACTTCATAAGAGCAGTTCATCACACTAAAAACAAGTCATAAGAGGTCTTCAATTGGTCAGAAGAACTGTGTTGAAACATTAATTACTTTGATTCTTCAGTCTATTCAAAAACATCATCAGTATAGCTCAACAAAGAACCTCTGTTGATTTTTTTAGTATTTAAGAGTTCAAGAATCGGTAGTCTATTCATGTGGAAGAGAAATGCAAACACTGTAATGTAGGATCTAGCCAAATGCAGGTCTGACTACTAGAATACTGAAAGTAAAAGAGTTCCAACAACGCTCATAATGTTTTATAAGTCTCAGTATGATGATCACTTCCTTCATCCCAAACTACTCTAATATTTAACCTTCTATGAAAAACCGATTTCATTCTAAGCTAACTTTGCTGGATCTGCTAGAGTTTGGGCAGCAACAAACCCCATCAGTGGGCTTTGCAGTTTCCTTCAGCACTTGACAATACGCAAGGTTCTGTAAGAGAAACAGGAAGCTTCTGCAGAACACACCAGACAGAAGTGTGGAGTCAGGGTCCACTTGACCCTGGGCATATACAAATTATTTTCTCCTGCAGCGCTGGGCATTGAACCCAGGGCTTTTACATTGAGCTACATTGCTAAGTTGCCTAGACTGAGCTTGAATTGATGATCACTGAGCCTCTGTCTCCCACAGTGCTGGGGTCCCAAGATCATAGCACTGTGACCGCGTTATAAAAGCAAATCTTGGAGAGAAGTACAGGGAGGAAAGCCATGTTCCTGCGCATACAGCTCAACTCTGGGAGGTACTCATGACAGGGAAGAAGATGCAGAAGGCTGCCCTGAGCCCCTCTCCTTCAGCACCAGCAGCTGCACCATGTATGGCCCACAAGAAGAAACGGCAGAGGACCTGCCCAGCACCTGGAGAAGCTGCTTCCACGAGAAACACTGGACTGAGGCTGGACCTCGGTCATACAGAATCACACTTTCCCACAGGTGAACCTTCTGTGCTCAGACAACAAAATGACACCCATGTCCCCACAGGGCCCCTATCTCAGCACTACTGGATCGTCCACATGACTGAGGGGGAAACGATGCCCGCTGAGGTCCAGGCAGAATTGAGATCTGGTTCGGGGCTCGGCTCTGGAGCCTGCTCTTAGCCACCATGTGATCTGCTCATTCCAGTCTGCAGACAACGCCAAGCATGGGTCCCCGCAGGACCATAAGGCCCATGGTTTCCGCTGGAAGCGTGTCTGTGCATGCACCATTATCTTACAGTGCTGGCTTCTCTCAACTTCCTTCCTTTTCAGTTATCCTGGGAATGCTCTGAGGTAGTGATGTGACTTTGTGCTCTATCAAATTTTCAACTGAATCCTTTTATTTGAACAGTTAATGAGAATTTGGGAAACAGCAGATCAGAGATTTAAAAGCACCTATCTTGGGATCATTGAGGCATGGGTTCAAATCCCAGCCTTGTTACTTGCCAGCTCACGGGCCTTAAGTGAGTTCGTCAATATCTACTAGCCTTGGTTTCTTGTCAAATGGGAAGAATAACCATAACTTCCTGAAAGGCAGTGTGAGAATACAACAGAGACCACAGAGACTGGGCTGATCAGAGGTCCAGGCACACAGGCTGCCTGGGCTGTTACTGAACTGCAAGGAGTGCAGGTTGGGTGGAGGGGATGCTGAGGAACAAGATCCTTCATTCCCAGCAAGCTCCCCAGCAGGGGACATGAGTTGGCTTGTAATGCAGCTCCAGGAGGCCTGGGTCATTATCATTGTCATACTTCACTCTATAGCACCACAACTACAGTGAATCAATCACATTTTTCTCCATAGACTGCAGCCCAGAGAAGGAGAGCCTTGTCCCCTTCTGCCTGAGTGCGTCTGCAAGTGTACCCTGACCCGTAACCCTCAGCAACCGGAAACAGTGTCCACACCTAAGCACACTCCTCAAAATTGCATGCCAGCAACTACATCACCACAGTTAACTCAGAAGGTCAAGGGACTTGTCCTCAGCACCTATTTTTCAGCTCTAACAATGAAACAAAGGATTTTTTCAAAGTTTCAAATTTATGTTGTACATATATGCACAAAGACATTATCAATGGCTGTGTTGCCTAAAGAGAGAATGAGGTATACAAATTAAAAATAACACATTTGAATTTAAATATATCTAAAATACTCTTTGCTACCTGGTTTTTGGCACATGTCTGAAAGGGCCCCAATGAAAACTGGTGTTACAAACATCACCTCCGTTTTCCTTGGGTCTAGACAGTGAGGGTGGAGAATGAATAGTGAGATGCAGGACTGAACCGGGTAAAAGCGGACGAGAGGCAGGGAGTAAAACTAGAAATTGACGATGACAAGCTTGCAGCTAGTCTTGACATTTTAATTTGGGAACAGAACTCCTCACAAAGGAAGCCACATTCATCTCTGTCACTCTTCCGCATGCCTTTCTGCACCCCGCCCCTTCTCTTGAGAGGCCGCCACCTCCTGTGGTCCTAAATCTGTCAGCTCCTTCAGGTGGCACATTGTACCCCCTTCTCCCAGACTAAAGCAGAATGCCTGCCCTCTAGGGTTCACTGCCAGACAGCGGGAGAAGTAAGCCAAGGTATAAAGGAGCCCCTATAACTTCCAGGAAAGTTCCTGCTGCAGGGAGACTTCTCCCAGGACTCTGAGCTGGGGGCTGGAGGAGGAGGGGGATGGGCTGAGGGAGTGGGTATGACACGCTGCCCTGGCCTGGCCCCACCCTCCTCTTCAAGGTCGTCCCAAGGTCCCACTAGGGCTCCCCAGGGACTCCACCTTTCACACACAGCCCCGCACTCAACAGGATTAGAATCAAGCCAAGTCACAGTTGGGGAGAGACAGGAGCTGAGGTCACACATCTCAGAAAGCAGAGAGGGATCAAAAAGGGGATTTCCCACTGGGCGTGAAACTAGGAAACCCAGATCAAACTGTACCCATGGAAGAGCTGCCTACAAGCACGTGATTTTAAAACAAATGATAAACAATTAAAGCACAGTACATTAAAACAAAGCTCTGACATGCTTCCCTTGCAAACTGCAGCACAGCTTCTAGCTCCATTATTTAAAAAAAATCTGCTAACTAAAACTTTGACAAACTTCGGAATATGATACTTTAAACATGTGTCACCAAAGAAAGTTCACTGTCACATATGGATTTTTTTTCTATACTGGAAAACGAATCCACAGTCTTTGCACTGTATGACATTCCCACCCCTTTTTAAAGATGACCATTTCATTATGAGACAGGGTCTAACATACTAAGGTATTTTAGCTGAGGGGTTTCAGTAGCCTAGGCAGGGCTCCAACTTGTGATCCTCCTGTCTCAGCTTCCCAGAGTGCTGGGAAGAGGCATGCTGCACCACACCCAAGCCAGGTGTGTCCCCTGCAAGGCTGAAGGAAGGGGTCTGTTTGGATTGCGAAGGTATAAGCTGAACGGGAGGCAACCAGACTTTAAGAAACTGCTGGAGAGAAGGGCTGGGAGAATGATGGAGCACTTGCATATGCATGAGCACACGTGCACTCACCCACCCACACACACGCGCGCGCATACATGCAATGCACATGCATACACACATATACATGCACACGTGCACATACACGCACACGCTCTGCATCCTCAGGTTCGGCCTCCTGCACCAGCTGCAGGCCCAGCAGGGCCTGCTATCCAGTCTACCATCCTGAGACGTGATGCTCCAACCTCAGACAACTGTTGCCTTTCCTGTGGCGAGGCACCTGCCGCAAGCGCGGGCTCATTTCTGGGCCCCACTCAAGCTCGCTCCGTTCCAAACACTGGTACTGTTCAGGGCCATTGCTCCATTGAACAGCCAAAAACGTTTCTAACTCTGAAGAACGGAGAAAGTTTACAGAGCCCCCAAACTTGAAGAATTCGCCCTTTTCCACTCTGATGTTCATGTGTCTCAGGAGCTTTAGGAGTCCAACCACGGACGCGCCAGTCCTCTGCGGACCCCGCCCCCACCAGGCCCCTGTCCTGGTCCTGCAGCTTGGCGCAGCACTCAGCAAGCACGGCGATACCCAGGAAGGACAGCTGAGCTGAATCCAGCATCTCGAGACATCAAAAATGTTAAAGAAAGCTGTGCCAGTGCAACACCTCCAATCCCAAAGCTGCGTTTTCTTTCATTTTTAATTTGCCAAGGCTAATCGATATCACTTTTGGGGGCGATTAACTCACAGCCCTCGACTTCCTGTCTGTATTCTCCAAAGGAGTATTTGAAAAGGCATCTTGGCCAACAGGTGCAGCGCAGTGAATGATGAGTGAAGAGAAGAAAAGCAGGTTCTAGAAAGCTCCGTCATTCCACAGACCTACAGATTCCTAGATTACATGTTTGCTCCTAAGATTTTTTTAAACACTGGCACACAGATCCTCCTGGATCAACGCTGCTTCTCAAACGGTAGGTCATTCAGACACCAAAAGGTAACTTGAAACCCAGTTTTTCCCTGTAGAATCGAGGTGGGGCTTTTGGGCTGGCACGGGCCAGGGCAAGAACTGCCTATCTCTTTGATCTCACAGGCAACTACAAGTCCTCTGTAAAGAAAAGCTTCTCTCTGATTCAAGTTCTACTTGGCAATGACAAGAGGGTGGCCTTTAGGTGACATTCACTTGGATAGCCGGATTTTAAAATCAGGGCTATGGAAAGATTTACATTTTTGATAAATACAGCAGGATCCATATTCTAATTTGGAAGCAAATACTTTTTAAAAAAAAATTCATATATTAGCTTCACTACATGGTGAATTGGCACTTAATACAGATTTATAAAATAATACATGCTTTAGCTTCCTTCATTTTGATCTACTTTTACTATGTAATGAAGCCAAAATCTTGAAAATGAAAATACTTGCCAGATAGAAATCAATTAATCTATAGATTTCTAGTACAAAAGCCAAAATAGTAGGTGCTCAGTAACTGTTTTCTGAATGAAGACAGCTACATAATTATGTACAAGACATTTAGTTCTTCCATCAGTGGAACATTTTAAAAGAGAGCAACTGAGGCTGGGGAGACAGCTCACTTGCCTGGCAAGTGCAAGGTCCGTGGTACCACCAAAAATAAATAGATAGATAGATAGATAGATAGATAGATAGATAGATAGACAGACAGACAGATAGATAGATAAAGGAGAGCAATAATTTAGCTTTAGATGAAGGAACATAGTCACAAAGTAGCATGAAATACCAGAAAAATACCCATTTTAAGCAAGGTAGTTAATCAAACAGTTTCAAATAATTCTGCATAGAAATCTTGGTACAATTACTCCTTTCACACTTTTGGGAATTTGCACCTATCTCTAACTGAAAAAAGTTTTCAAATTCGAACTAGAACAATAGCAATTGTTTCACTAATACCCAAAATGCATGTTTTTCCCTACTAACTACGCAGATCAAATGTTCCTTCTTCCTTCCGACTACAGTACCTAAGTGAACACTTGGTTCTCAGCACTGTGCCCTCTGGGCGGTTCCTGAAGTTACAGAAACGCTGTGTGCATCTGCTGGGAGGAAGGGGTGGGGGGGTGTGCTTTCTCTTCTAGGATTCTGCAGGGACCAATGTGGCCAGAAGGAGACTAGGCAACCCGGAAGAGCAGGTGTACGCCACCAGAATCTCTTCACCAATAGCTTTCCTACTTAGAAAATTCCTTAAAAGTATATCCAGAAAGAATCAAGGTTCGGACCAAGTGAGTGCAACCAAACACCTTTGTCATAGCTTACAAATGTTTCTAAGTTTTGCGCTCTCTCTCTCTCTCTCTCTCTCTCTCTCTCTCTCTCTCTCTCTGTCCGTCTGTCCATCCGTCTGTGCGTCTGTCTGTCTTGGGCCTTATGCATGCCATGCACATTCTTTACCACTCAGCTACATTCGTAGCTTCTAAGTCCATTTTATAATGAGTTAATTTTCACATTTTTGCTTGATATATCGGAGAGGGTTGCAATCTACGGAAACTTAAACAGCACTGTTACATACAGACTCTAAAATCGTCTGTATTTTTTCCTATGAACGAGGAAGAAAACAACTGCAAATCTCTATCATCCAACTGAAGCCCTCTTCTCTGAGGCAGGAAAAATGCCGTATTTTCATACAGAGAGAACAGCTATGAAGATGTGGGATGTGTTAAAGCTTTCAAAACAGCACAGGAGCTGGGGTATGCCTCAGTGGAGAGAGTGAGTTCAATACCTTGGGTTCAATCCCCAACACTAAAGAAAATCACTCTTGGGAGGCTGTAAACAGGTGGATCATTAGGAGTGTGATCTAGTAGTAGAGACTCTGAACACCTTGTAGATCCTTCCCTAAAATACCAAAATAATAATAATAATAATAATAATAATAATAATAATAATAATAATAAAAATAAACTGAAACTGAAATTACATGGACCATGTGATTACCCCCTGGGAGCTGGCAAACCATACCAATAAATGGATCATCTACCAGCTCTAACAGCTCTATGGGGGGAAAGGGAACTAAAAGTACCCTTACTTCTAACAGAACCATTCCAAAGAGTCAAACAGTGAACCACTTAGAGCAGTCATCCCTACAACCATCTCTCTGCCCCCAAAACCAGATACTTCGTAAGAGTAAAAAAAAAAAAAAAACCAATTCCATAATCTCTGTTCATCCTTAAGTGCCCTCACTGGTCTCACTAACGATCACTCATTAACAACCTCAAGACACAACCAGTCCAGTGATTCTCCCTAATGGTTTCGCTCTCCAAGGTCAGCGGGGTCTGAAAGTACGAAATGCAAAATTCCAGAAATATCAATACATCAGCTCTAAATAACTTCCATGACAGTATATGGTTACACTTGTTGTACTTTATCATTAGTGTATTGTTAAATTTTATTGTACCTAATTTTATAAATCCAACTTTATCATAGGTATGTATGTCTAGGGAAAACCAGGATATACATGGTTTAGTACTATCCCAGGCTGCAGACATCCACTGGGGATATCTTAGGAGGTAGTTCCCTGTGTGTGAATTCATTTAAAGTAGCAGGTCCTTCATCTTTTAGCAAAAAGTCAGAGCATTAGGGTCTGACCTCTGTGTTATAATGAAGTCCATAATAATATGTCAGCGGCGGAATGATGACGGCTATCTATATTAAGGTTAGTGCACCATATTTGTAACTAAGAAATAATGACTGAACCTGAGGCATATAGGGCAGTTCCTAGGGATTAACGGCCACACAGATGAGTTGATGACATTAAGCCATGCCACTGGCCAGTAACCTCGGCCCATCACTAATCCCTGGGAAATGCCCTAGACTTCCATCAGTAGCATGACTTTAATAAAGTTTAATATCAGCTTTCTAGTGAAACTAAACATTTGTGTTATACATAGATTGCTCAGACTTCATACTAGGAGTTCTAGAGAGTTACTAAAGAGTTCTCCTCAGTATCTTAAATGCTGAATGTAAATACTATTTCCCATGCCATATGTAAAAAGCTAACTCTTAAATATGTACACTCTTAAATAGCATAGAGGATATAGTCCAGTGGTATAGTCTATGTAGGGCCCTGGGCTCAATTTTCATCACTAGAAAGAAAAAAGCACATGTAGAATAACTTTTTATACGGTTTAACTAAAGGAGACCTAGAGCTATAATCTTGTTTAAGAGCCGCAACAATTATATGAGCAACAACCAGATTGTTGTATACAGTGTTATAAAACTGATTGATCTCATTGAGGTAAGCAAAAGACCTGTGACTAAGGAATTCAACTTAGAGAAAAATAAGACCAATCGGGAGAGGTACTTAAAACGCTTTATGGCCCTTTAAGTCATGATTCTACGTGATACTAGTGTTGGAAAACTAGCAGACAGACGCCACTAGCAGACCATTTCATTATTATTCCAAGTGCATACATGCTTTAATAAACTTTCTTAGGTTTTTAACTCTTATTAATAAGGCATGATTGTAACCCAGGGTACTTTTAGGGTTTTTACTTTATCCGAAGAATGTTTGCTTGTGCTTTCAAAGAAAAAGATGGAGACTCTCCTCTCCATCCTTAAAACTCTAATAAAATAACTTGTCAGAAATACACTACACACACCAGAAGCACCGAGAAACACACAGCATATGGGTCATGTGTACTTTAGAGAACTGTGCTGTTTATATTCTAGCCACAACCCCTTTCTGTTGGCCTCAAGACTGGCTGATTAGCTATGAACCTCTGAAAGGGTCAGTCTGCCCAGAACCAGAATTTCCACTTTGGAGAAAGCACAGAGGTGCCTAACATCTGTCCTTTAAGGTCCTGCACCATGTTTCAGCATTAGGACCATAATTCCTACTTCTGCCTGACAGCAGGGAGGTCAAAGAGGTAAAAACCATTGGTGGTGACTCCTGCCTGCAGAACAGGGTCCCCAGAGAATTCTTGACTCTAACTTCTAGGAAAGCACCTTGCTCCAAAATGAACACAACTAGAATAACACCAGTATATTCTCTGAGGTAAAATAACAATGAAAGAAGCATCTAACACTCTAGGCCCCAGCCTCAACTTAGACGTTGGTACTCTTCAGCACGAAGTAATTTTAGACTGGCCATGGGTCCCTCATCTTTGATGCGGACACTTGAAGCTCAGAGAGGTGAACTAATTTGTCCGAACTAGCTCCTAGCATCTGGGGTAGGGCTCTGACTGTCCTCCCACTTGGTCCCTCTTCCTTGCCTGCCCCACACCAGCGACTTCGCAGGGGCCTGACAGGAATGTTCCAGGCTCGAAGCAAGCCAGGCATCTCACACTGCTCTCCTAGTTAGCCTGACAGGAGATTAACAAACACGAGAGTTTCTAGAAACTTCACCCCAAAGGTCACTTTAGGTTAGAGCACCTCTGTAAACTGGTACTCAGCTGCCATTCTCTCCAGTCCCTGCCCCTTTTCTTAAAAAAAAAAAAAAAAAAAAAGTTACAGGAAGTGGGATTGGCATATTTTCCTTTTAGTAATTTATAACTTTTTTTGCTTTGGTAAGTTATAGCGACTGTGTAATGGAGTATTTTAACGGTAATTTTCTTCAAATATGTTTTAAGTTGCTCGTTATTTTGTCTATGTACAGCGGTCCCACACTCTTGACCTCATAAAGCCCACGAATTTAAGGACGAGGAACTGCAAGAGCGAGCTAGTCCTTTTGTTCTGTCAATTTTGAAGTTTCTAGCGTTGCTGCACGCAGTGCTTTGTTAGGGAGCCTTCCCTCACTGGTCTCTTAAGGTTAGGTGTAAAGTTTCCCCAGAAAGGAGAAGAAGAGTTAAGCTTTTAAAGGTGAAATCCAATTGGATGCAGGACAGCGGCTACTTTTCAAAACTTTCCCCCCCCCCGACCCAGACCCTACATTAGCCCCAAAGTCAGACCCAAAGTTGTACCAGAGAAATATTTCATGCATAGAGGTTGGTTCAGTTACCTGGGCAGGGGAAACAAGAGCAGGTGAAACTATGGTGGGAGAATGGGTGCTTCGGTGACCATTGGCTTCTGGAAGGAGAGGCAAGGGGTCGTGTTTCACGGAAACCACCACTACCGCATCCACAGGCTCCGAGGGGCGAATACACAGTCTTTTGGGGGAAGAGGGACCGCAGATTTCCCTGGACCCGAACACTGACTCGTACAGGGCGCGCTTGGGCGCAGCCTCAGATTTCACGTCGGGCCCGACCTGGCTGTCTTTGGGGAGTATGTATGTATTCCCCAGCGAGGGCGGCTGGGGGCGGTGGTGGCGGGAGGGATGGGTATGGGGGTGGTGGGAGGGGTGGCGGGCTGCCCCGTTCATAGCCTCTGCGTAGCAGCCCTGCGGGGCGGGCGAACCCAGCTTGGTGCCGATGCCTGCGATGCTGTTGAGCGTGGCGATGGAGACGGCGCCGATGCAGTGGTTGGTGTAGGTCTTGGACAGCTTGGCCGCCTTGGACAGCATCTGCATCCTGGTGCCCAGCAAGTTCTTGCCGATGGCTTTGTTCTCATACCAGGTCACATCGCCCTCGCTGCAGTGGTCCCGGGGCCGCTGGAAGAACGCCTTGCAGAGGGGATTGCGCTTGGACAGGTACTTCACGAAGCTGGCGTAGGGGCAGAACTCGGTGCCCGTCTCGTACATGCGAGGCAGGTTCTCTTCGTCGCTGCTCTCCGCGCGCTTCTTGCTCCAGGACGACGAGCGCGACTTGTGGTAGGGCCCGAGGGACTTGAAGTAGACGAACTTGCGCCCGTCCTCGTCCATGGCCAGCCCGAAGGAGTCCTCCTCCAGCTCGCGCTGGTTCTCGCGGCCGCGCGTGCAGAAGTACATGCACGTCTCGAACCAGACCTTGTTGAGCAGCCCGAAGGGCGTGTTGGTGCTGAAGACGCTGGAGGTGTAGAGCTTGCGCAGGTCGGCGCGCGTGATGGCTTGCTTCTGCACCACCGGCCCGGCGCCCTGCTCTTCCAGCTTGCGGATGACCGCGGCCAGCGTCAGGTTGGCGCTGCGCAGCTCGGGGTCCTTGGTGAGGTCGAGCGTGCGGCAGTACGGGGGCTCGTTGAGGTAGCGGTTGAGCGAGCTGCGGATGCTGATGAGCGACGACTTGCTGTACAGCTGGCCGCTCTTGGAGCGGGCCTCGGCGTAGAAGGAGCGCAGCACGCGGCACAGCGCCCCCTTGTCCATGGTCTCGAAGTCCGGGCTCTGCGCCTTCTCGCTCAGGTACTCCCGGAAGATGCGCACCGCGTAGCGGGTGGCCAGCCGGGTGTTCTCGCTCAGCCGGGCCCGCTCGGGGCGCTGCAGCCCGTCGGGGTCCAGCTCCGCGCCGTCGCCGGGCGGGCCGCCGCGCGCCCGGGGCGCAAGCAGTCGCGGCGGCGCCTCGGGCTCCAGCGCGGCGCCCTGGTCCATATGGATCCTACGGACCGGCTCGGGCTCCAGCTCCTCCCCGGCCGAGTCCTCGGGCTCCAGGGGCTCGTCCCAGTCCAGCCCCATCTCCTCCTCCTCCTCGTCCTCCTCCAGCCCCCCGCCTCCGTCCTCCTCCTCCTCCTCGTCCCCCGTTATCTGCACCTCCTGGATCTCGTCCTCCTCCTCCTCCTCTTCCTCCTCCTCCTCCTCCTCCCCCGCGCTGCAGTAGTGCGGCCGCCCGTGCCGGCGGCCCCGGGGCCCTGCACCGCGCTCGCCCTCGCCCCGCTCCCCATTGTTCTCGGCGGCGGCGGCGGCGGCGGCGGCGGCCGCGGCGCTGCTGCCGCCTGCGCTGGTGTTACAGTCCCCGCTGCCAGGCATTCTCGCCATATTGCCGTCTCTCTGCCAGTCCTCGGGCAGGGCGCATGCGCTATATTGGACCGCAGCGCTGAGAGCTTTTGTGTTTAATGACCTTCAGCTACCGGGAGGCAAAGCCGGGCTCTTAAAGGAGCCGCGCTCCAATTGTCATTCCCCAGCGCAGCTCCGGAGGGGCCGCGGCGCGCGGGGGGTGCAGGGGAGGGGAGGTGGGGATAAAGGGAGACCGCGAGGAGGGAAAGGACGCGGAGGCTGGCCGGACTTTCTTCCTCCCCCACTCCACCCCGCTCCCCCACTTCTAAGAAAACTTTGAAGGAGGAAAAAAAGCTAGGGGAGGGAGAGCTGTCAGTGGGGGCGAAGCACTCCCAACTTACCCTCCGGCGGAGCGGCGCGCGGGCCCGGGCGGGAGCGGGAGGGCGGGGCGGCCCCGCTTCTCTAAGTGATGCCCGAACAGCAGTGCCCCTTCCACCGCCCCCTCATCGCACCCCCGGGGCCGGGGGATCGAGGCGGCCGCGGGTGCCGATGCTCTGAAGAGCCCGGGCTAGGGCCGCCCGGAGCGCAGCGGCGCAGTCAGGTTACTGAGCCGGGTGGAGGAGGCGAGCCGGGCCCTGCACCCTCTCGGTGCCCGCGGCCAGGGCGCAGCGGGCGAGGCTCGAGAGCGGGACGGGGCTGGCGGCGGCTCCCCACCTACTTGCTGGCGGCGAGGCGAGGGGGCCTGGGGCCAGAAGCGCTGCTCCCGGTTCCCATTCCGACTCTTGTGAAGGAGCGAAACACGCCCCACGCCAGCTTCATCCCTTTAGTTTTCCAACTGCCACTTTTAAGCTGTCATTAAAGACCTGGGGCGCTCCCTGTAGGTCTGGGGCAAGTCCGCGCCGGTCTAGCCAGCCCCGGGAAGGAGCGAGAAAGGAAAAAGGCTTGGGAGGGGTGGCTGGGAGGGGAGACTCCGGACAGGGCCCTCGGAACCCTAGGGACCCCCTCCCCGCGCGCCCAGGCTGTCCCCGCCCTGCCCCGAGGCGTCCTGACACCCCTTCCTCCAGCAGGGCGGTCTACCAGCTAGGAGCGCGCGCCGCGCAGGTCCCTAAGGCACGGTAGCGGCGGGTGGAAAAAGTGAACTTGGCTGTTGGCCACCCCCACCGCCGCCACCACCACCGTTCCGGCAATTCGGATCCCCAGCGCGCCCTCTCTCCACGTTTGCCAACCGCCTTTCGTTCGCCCTCCGGGCGCGCGCGGGGGCGGACACCTTGGAAACTGGAAAGACAGCCGAAGAGCTCTCCGGGTCCCGCTTTCCCATAGGAGACGCTGTCCCACTTCCAGCCAAACGCCCGACCCCGGTCCGCCCAAGCTCTGGGCGCGTCCTCGCGTCACCACCCATGCCCCTTCTTCCGGGCCAGAGGCAGCGCCCCAGTGCCACCCCAGACCTTGGCAGTTCTCCCCGGCCGCACACCCTGCGCTTCCTCCCGAGCGCGCACTGCATCCTAACTTTCTCCTCCCGGAACAGCCCAAGTGTTCCCTGGCGTGCCGGCCAGTCCGAATCCCAAGGCCTAGGGGTCGAGGGTCCTAGAAGTGCTCCGGTGTGCCTGGCTGCCCCTCCAGGGCGGCCGTCTCGCCAGCTCCTGGAGGGCGCCCTCGAGTTTGTCACCAAGTCCGTAGCGTGGGCAGTTCGGCTAGGGGCGTCCAGGGGTACGGCCCGTTGCCCCTTTTCTGTTCCTCCCGTCTTGCTTTCAGGGCGGTTTATCATGTTACACATCAACAGAAACCCATCCATGAATTTGCAGTTTTAAAACAGAAAGGGAAGGAAGGAAGGGCGACTAGGTCTGAGGGCCACGCGGACATCAAAGTGGGAGGTGCTGGTATTTTCTCCGTAGCGATCGCCGCTTGCCCTTCCTTGCCGGCCTTCTCGGCCTTGGACGCCACAGAGCGTCGGGTAAGCAGTGCCAGATGCGAAACAAGTTCGAGCAAGTTCCTGCCTCACGGGCCCCCTCCGGCTCCTCGGGGAAACACAACACGCCACACACACACACACATACACACACACACACACACACACACACACACACACAGCTCAGCCGCCCAGCTCTCCGCAAAGACCCGTCCTACCAGGCGAAGGCTGGGGGTTGCATTCCTGGGAATTGGCCCAGAGGTGCAGTGCTGGATGGGGGTGGGGGGACAGAGCTGTTCACAGCGTCCCGCCCCGCACCCCACCGAAAGATAGACACTGGGGCGGTGGGCAGCTAACTTAGTGGCTGACGCACATGCACCCGCGTACACGAGTGGGAACACACCAGTGCACACGCCTGCTTCGGAGGGGTGGCCCTATGTCCCGGGATGCTCCCATGTTTTAGGGCCACAGGACGCTCCGGCGGCGCCTTGCAAGAGTGCTGAGAACTCGGGTGGCGCCAGGCAAGTTACGTACCAGGGGCTGCTAGCCTGGCGGCCCTCACGTGGAGCGCCGGGAAACGAGAGCCCTTGTAGGTTCGGGCTGGGCTCCTGGCTTGGGCCCAGCGGGATTGGCTCCCCAGAGCTCCCCACTTCTGCAGGCGCCTGAGCACCCTCCCCCACCACGCACACACCTCGCCTCTCCACCCGGAGAGCGGCTTTGCCTTGCACGATTTGCCGCAGGCGGTGTGCTGGGTTGGACGCTCCGGGAAACAAAGCAACCAAAAACAGCTCCCAGTTGACGTCAACTTATTTCCAGAAAAGAAAATAGTGTTGTGCTCCCAGGACGAAATACCCCCCGGGGCAGGTCTCTGCTGGCAAAAGCCAGGGGAAGGAGGTGGGGAATGGCGAAAACTAAAAAACTCCAACGCGAATAACTTTTTAACGGACTTGAGAGCACAGCAGTTTCAGGTAGTTCCTGGACTCTGCGACCAGGGACTCGAGCCGGGGTTAAATTCAACAGGAAAATCGCTCTTTGGGAAGTACCTGTCGGCCTGATTATTGGGCGACCATGGATCCACTCCTCCTCACCACCTCTAGTAACACTGCCAGAATTCCTTGCCCAGAATATTTTATCAAATACTGGTGGAGTGGGGTGGGGTGGGGGGAAACTTACTTAGCTGCTAACACAGTCACCAGATGGACCACCCGCAAAAAAGCCAAGGAGACACCCCCATCCCTCGCCCAAGCTCTCCGACTCCCTCCAAGAAAGAAAGAAAAGTGGTTTGATTTTTAAATTACAGTAGGGTTCATAAAGGAGTTGAATGCCAGGTTTAATAAGTGATCCCTTAAAAACATCCTCCAAACTGAAAGATCAACAAAGCTTTCTTACTATTTTTGTAAAGGTAACATTAGTCGTTCAGACCTGCTTTCAGTTCCGCCCCCAGACTCCTGACCTCCTGAAGTCCATCCTGCCCACCACTTAACAACTGAAAGCTGCCTTCCTCAGAAAGGATGCTTTATTTCTCACGCAAGAGGTGTGGCGTTTTATTATAAAAATAACTCCAGTGTGATATAGAGCATTAATTGCATTTATTTAACTGACAAAAATTTTTTTACTAGGGGATAGACGGCTCACAGCTCCAACAAGTTTGCTCCGTTTCTCCTTGTAAACGGCACGGTAAAATAGCACCTTTGCATCTGTGCTTCTGCGTTGCTCAGAATACTTGAAAGTAATTACGTGGTTACTTGAGGATGAGAACTCCACATTTCCCCCATTGTACAACCTGTCTAATCCCATTGAGGGAGACACGTCATGTCCCCCTATGGGAACATCTCCAAATATCTTCCTCTGGTGTTTTTGTTGACCCTATCAATTAAGACAGCGTTTAAAAAGCAAGGAGGGAAGCCGTCCACCCTCTGTGGAGATGTTCATATTCTTTGGCTAATATTCCTTTGCATCCAGTTTTCTGGGTATCATTTGTTACACACTTGGTATGGTTGCTTTTTATCTACCCTGTTTGCTCTACTAACCCAGTACGATGCTGCCACAGTTTTAGGTAAATGCATAGGATACTGTGATAGTCCAGTTGTTACTGAATGAGCAAATGATCTGTTTAGTTAAACTACATCTAGCAGGAAATATTTTGTGTAAAACCTAAAACCTGAGTGAGAATTTCTACAATTCAAAATCAGGACAAGGTTAACTAGAAGGCAACATTATTGCTTGCAAGACACAGTGCATTTAATGATTGCTTTTGTTTAATAATTTCCAGTCATTAACTTTTTTTCTCTAGTGTAGCATGCTGTAGAACATTCTTATGCCAGCAGCATGAGGGAGAACTTTTTCCCCAGGAAGTTGAAGTTGAGCCTTATGAAGGGACACAGGTATCAGTGTAGAGAGAGAGGTAGGTTGGAGAGGATTTAAATTTAAAGGGTCCTATGGGCTTGGGCAAAGGCCAGACCAAAAAAAAAAAAAAAAGAAAAAAAATTCAGTTAATCACTTGAAAGACACAAATAAAAAAGAAAGCCATCCTCTCATGATTCTGCTACTAAAAAATTTACAAAGTGCTTTGGAGATTAACTATAAATTCAAATTGAAGCTATTTTGACATATCCTTGTTTCCGTTTCACTACTGATACTGTTGAATTCAGCTGAAGATTGTCTTGAGTAATGTTTTTTGAACTCATGAAAATTGAACCATACAATCTAACTCCATAAAGTAGGGGAAAGAAAGAAAGAAGGAAAGAAAGAAAAGGAAAGAAAAGAAAAGAAATTCCACAAGGACAAAAGCTATGCTTATGACTATAACTCTGGTTCACTTCACATTCAGCTTCTTGGTACATGGCTTGGCATGGAGTAAGTATGCAATAAACATACAATTAGTTGTGTGTGGGAGAGAGAAGGGACTTCAGTGAACAGCTGTGTAGCTGAGTGGTCAAAAGTTTCTTCTTAGAAACCGGACCGTCTGAACTCGAATCCTGCTTTACTTTACGAGATGCCTTTCCATGTCTCAGTTCTCTCATTATTCTATTTTCTGGCACATATAATAATAGTTTCCACCTTATAGGCTTATTTTAAGAATTAAGTAATGTGTAAAGTGCTTAACACTGTGCCTGGCACATTAGTCAACATTTATCCATTAGCTAACATTTATTAAGGCTCTAATATATTCCAAATCATCGATAGAAACAAGGAGACCAAGGACGAAGAGGATTCAAGAGGTTGCATCACAGGCCCCGCTCTGCTAGGACACCCCAAGGCAGGTGAGTTGGTTCCATAGCCTGAACTCCTAGGCCGTATTCAGCCTCTAAGAACCAAACAATGAAAAAAATAAAAATAATAAACACAGAAAAAGAGAGAGAACACAGGCATCAAAGTGATCCTTCCCTGTCATGCCAACACCTCTGGGTGTAACTTCATCGGGGAATCTAGTAAAGGCAGAGCAGTCCTCGGCTGAGGTCTCTGAGCGCAGCAGCCATGGGCCCCAAGAAGGTGACGTCTTTGTCACTTGGTCACCTGCATGCCTGTACTAATTGCCTAAGGCACTAGAGGATGGGACCCATTTGTGCAATGGGAGGATGATCATGAGGAGGTCAGAGACAAAAGGAACACTGGGGAAGCCCATCCTGACTAGAAGGAGCCGCTTTCCCTTGGCATTCTGGGATGTTGCAGGACAACCTTTTTGGGGAAAGGAGAGGAGTAAGAATGGCTTCTGCCTTGCATGCTTTGTCAAGAAAAAAAAAAAAAAAAAAAAAAGGTCCAAAACAAAACACAGGTCAGAAAAAAACTTAACACCAGGCTTGGCAGGGGTAGAATAGCTTCTAAGGGCCCCTGGGCACTGTAATTCTAGACTTTTTCACCTACTAGTCACCTACCCTCTTCCTAGGCTGCTTTTGAAAACAAATAATGACAAGAGGAATGCGGTTTTGTCTATAAGTAAATTATGTATATATGGAGCTTGAAAGTATGCTATCGTCTTTTAATAATATTTTGATAATGAAATTTCGCTTGGTTAATAGAGAATTCATAGGTAAAGGTTGTCAAAGCTAATCCTAAACTTAATAATTATAGTCA
>PVKN010008603.1:0-24900 GCA_004027915.1 Capromys pilorides | reverse complement strand
TCCAACATAGTAAAAACCTTGCCCTTAAAAACAAACCATAAAAGGGGCTGGGGAGAGAGCTCCAAGGCACAAGTGCCTGCCTGGCAAGTGCAAGGTCGTGAGTTTGAACCCCGGTCCTTAAAAAAAACAAAACATAAAAATCCTACCTCACCTCTATCCTATAGAGGCATAACATGTATCATAAATATGATTTTAAATAGTCAAGGATATAGCTCACCAACATAAGCTAATGCTTGCCTGGAAAGGGCAGTCCCAAGTTTGATCCCCAGTACTGAAGAAAAAAAAAAAAAAAGAATTAAAAAAGGAAAACAGGTGAAATTAATTTTAACATTTCTTTTTTGTTTAACCTGATATATCTGAAGTCTGAAAACATTCTCTGTGGAACACCAGATGATAAATATTTGAGAATTTGGGGTCCTATGACCCCTGATCACGCTTACTCGACTTGGACATAGCAGACAATGCATACACAGAAGAGCACAGTTGTGTGCCAATAAACTTGGGTTTAAAGACACTGAAATTTGAATTTCATATAATTTTCATACATCACAAACTATTCTTTTTCTTTAGGCTTTTCAGCCATACGAAATATAAAAAGCTATTAACTTGCAGGCTGTAGCAGGCTTTAATATTTTGATCTTTGCTATTTATTAAAAACATAATCATTGTAATATGTGATCTATGCAAAAATATTCATGAGAGGCTTTTTGCTCTTTCTTTTGGACTCCGGCTTCAAAGTCCAGTGTATATTTGAGCACAGCTCACTCAGATCTTATACCTGCACAGGGCATGCTTAATCTGAATTTAGATTGATACAATTTATGGTTGAGAAATACCTGCTTCACAGACTTAATTCATTCCAGACAGGTGTAAACATTTCCCAATAATTAGGGCATTTGTTTTAATTTTTAAATGGTTAAAATTAAAGGGAATTTTAAAAGTTTAGTGCCAACTGCATTTCAATGGCTTAGTAGCCTCTGGTGACCAGGATGCTGGTCTGGGTCCCAAAGATGTGTTTCACACATCCTGGGGGTGGCATCTGTGATGCAGGTACAGGGTGACACTGCCTGGGTCTGGAGCCGGCTCCTCTGCTTACTACGTGAGTAATGTGGGGCAAGAGAAGTCACCTCTCTGGGCCTCAGTTTCCTCACCTCTCACAGGAAGGAGACACAGTGCCTATCTGGTAGGGTGGAGGATGACTGGAGTCTATCTGGGCCTTCGCAAGGTACCACATACCCATTTCACAGATGAGGCGACCCGCTCCTCACTCAAAATCACACCCCGAAAGGGCTGCATCGTGGAGAAGGAGCAGCCGCCCCCAGACCATCCCAGAGAGGGTTTCCGTACCTATGACCATGCACGTGAGCAGGCCACTCCTCCAAGCTGATCCCTCCTCCTCGGCAGTGTCCTCTGTAGCATCCTCGCCTGCAAACACCCTGTCTCCCACTCCCAGGGCCCCTGACCAAGAAAGCCAGTAATGAAGAGAAAACTGGGCTTCAGGGACTGGATCCCCAAGTTTAAATCCTAGACTCTCTGCTTACTGAGTCTGGCCTTGGGCAGGTACAGCTCTGTGTGACTCAGTTGCCCCATCTGTGAAATGGGGTCCTTGTTCTAGGCTAATGTGAAGATTACAATAAATTAATTCATGCAAAAGGCTTAGGAAAGCCCTGGTATGTGTCATGTTATGCCATCCTTTTTGCTGTTATTATCAAGGTCCCACCTCTAGGAAACCTAGATTGCACAACTATGCAATGAATTCTGACTTTATGTGTCACTGAGTTGGACAGACGAAACCCTGTGACACTCCACTGCATATAAAGCAAGTCGATTTAAGAGATGCTTTCAGATTGTTGTTGTTTTGTTTTTGTGGGATTTTTGGGTTTGTTTTTTATTTTTATTTTTTTATTTTTATTTTATTTTATTTATTTTTTATTTTTTATCCATCTAGCTATTTATTTATTTATTGGTGTTTTTGAGACAGGGTCTCACTATGCAGTTCAGGCTGGCTTTGAGTTCACTTTTGTAGTCCAGGCTGGTCTTGAATTTGCACTGATCCTCCTGCCTCAGCCTCCCAAGTGCTGGGATTACAGGTGTGCGCCATCACGCCCGGCTTGGGTTTGTTTCTTCAGACATGGTCTCAATATGCAATTCGGGCTGGGCTTGTGCTCACTTTTGTAGCCCCCAGACTGGTCTCGAACCCTCAATGCTCCACCTGCCTCGACCTCTAGAGCACTGGGATTACAGGCATGTGCACTGTGTGCCCCGAGTTCCAGGGCCAGCACAGCATGCGGTACCTGGAATCGAACTCCGGACCTTGTGTTTGCCAGGCAGGAGCTTAAGCGCTAAGCTATCTCCCTAGCCCCAAGAGATGTTTAAATCGTGAAAAATAACTCATTACCTGGACGGATAAATCAGGCAGACACCCATCAGCCACAGTTAACCTGGCTAATAGAAATACCTTTCTAGAAGTGTCTGAGGAAATCCTCGGTACAAAAGGAGGCAGACTTCCCATGCAGCATGGGGGTCGGCCGGAGGAGGCCCCAGCTCATCTTTGCCTTTGCCCTCTCGCCTGCAGGATGTGCCCAAGCCCACCCGGACAGCGCGCATGTGCACCGGCCTGGCCCGGCGCGTGCTCACCATCGCCTTCGCGCTGCTCATCCTTTGCCTCATCACCTGGGCTTACGCGGCCGGGGTGCCGCTGGCCTCCGATCGCCACAGCCTCCTGGCCTTCGGCCTCTACGGCGCCTTCCTCTCGGCGCACCTGGTGGCGCAGAGCCTCTTCGCGTATCTGGAGCACCGGAGGGTGGCGGCGGCGGCGCGGCGCGCGGCCAAGCGGGGGCCCCTGGACGCGGCCACGGCGCGCAGCGTGGCGCTGACCATCTCCGCGTACCAGGAGGACCCCGCATACCTGCGCCAGTGCCTCACGTCGGCGCGCGCCCTGCTGTACCCGCGCGCGCGGCTGCGCGTGCTCATGGTTGTGGACGGCAACCGCGCTGAGGACCTCTACATGGTGGACATGTTCCGCGAGGTCTTCGCCGACGAGGACCCCGCCACCTACGTATGGGACGGCAACTACCACCAGCCCTGGGAGCCTGCGGCCGCGGGCGCGGTGGGCACGGGGGCCTACCGGGAGGTGGAGGCCGAAGACCCGGGGCGCCTGGCGGTGGAGGCGCTGGTGAGGACGCGCAGGTGCGTGTGCGTGGCGCAGCGCTGGGGCGGCAAGCGCGAGGTCATGTACACGGCCTTCAAGGCTCTGGGCGACGCGGTGGACTACGTGCAGGTGAGCGGTCGGTGAGCTGACACTGCTTCCGGGGCGCCTTCCCTCCGTGCAGTGCCGCCTTGGCTCGGACGAGTGCGGCGCAGACTGCGCGTCTCCTTCCTTCCTTTCCTTTCCTCCCTTCCTCCTTCCTTCCTCTCTCTTCTTCCCTTCTTCCCTTCGTTCCTTCCTTCCTTCCCTTTTCTCAGTTCATCCCCCAATGGAGAGGCGTCTTGTCCCTCCTTTGAACCAGCATCTGTCCACCACCGTGGCCCGAGGCCGTTTGTGCTTTCGGCACCGTGAATCTTTCCTTCCGTTTTCACTCACTCAACTCATCCAGATTCAAATACTCCTTCGCGCCCTTATGTATTCGTCTATCCAGTCATTCAATAGGGAGTCCATTCATTAAGTTATCTGATCAGTTATAGTCATCCTTTTAACTACCCACCCAGGAAAAAACTTTTTACTTCCTCCATTCATGCATGCATCCATTCATTCATTCATTCATCTATCCATTCATTTCACATAGACTCATTCATGAGTTTCTCCATCCACTGGACACAATATTCCTCCTTCCTATCTTCATTCATCCAATGTAGAGATTCTTTCCTCCACTCATTCACTCATGCATCAATCTCTCCATTCAGGGGGACCGGTCACTCTTAGTCATTCACTTAACTATTAAATACAGAGCTCCCTTCCTCGCTCCCTTTCTTTGATGATGAGATTCTGCTTCTCCACCCATCTATGCCCTCACTCTAGAGATGTGTTTATTTACTTAGTCATCCCTTCAACCATTCCCTGTAGATCTGACACAGTCACTAAGAGGCTACATTAGATTTTATGGCTGCAAAACAGATTATGATAAATTTGGCAGCCTGAAACAAAACACGTGTCCCTAGGTTGCCATTATGACTTCTGACTTCATGGTTTCTGTGAGTCAGTCAGCAGTCTGAGCAGCAATGGCTGTTCTGACCAGGGTGTCACCAGGCTGCAGCCGGGTGTCAGCAGAGTCTGGGTCTTACCCAGGAGCAGAGGTTTTGTCCCAAGCTCCTGTGTCTGCTGGGAGAATACTCCTTGAAGTCACAGAAGCTTCGTGGTAGCTGGCCTAGTGAAGGCCAGCAAGCAAGACCCTGACATCCGGATGCCCTTTGAAAAGGCCTTCCCTGATTGGGTCGGCCCCCGCCCAGGACAGTCTCCTTTCGACTAACTTATAGTTACGACATGTGTTGGCAAATGTCGTTATGTTGGAAAACTCATTTGCCGCTTCCATAGAATGTGATACAATTAGCGGTTGTGTTGCCCATACCCTTTGCCATATTCTGTTAGAAGCAAGCATCATCCACAGTAGACGTGGGTATTACCCAAGAGCATGACCTTGTAGTTGAGCTCAAGAAGTAATCAGACATTGAATGTAAGTAAACATTTCACAGTTACATTGAGGTTGCAAACAGAGAGCCCCAGCTGCCCTTCTCCCACCCCATGGTGCCCCCACCTTACCCCCACCTTACACAGGTGTCTCCTCTGATCCTGGCCCCTTCTCCTTCATAGGTCTGTGACTCGGACACAAGGCTGGACCCCATGGCGCTGCTGGAGCTGGTGCAGGTGCTAGATGAGGAGCCCCAAGTCGGGGCAGTGGGGGGAGATGTTCGGATCCTTAACCCCCTGGACTCTTGGGTCAGCTTCTTGAGCAGCCTGCGCTACTGGGTTGCCTTCAATGTGGAGCGAGCTTGCCAGAGCTACTTCCACTGTGTGTCCTGCATCAGCGGTCCCCTGGGTGAGTGGGGGAGAGGGGCTTGGGTGGCATGGAAAAGGGGAGCCCAAGGAGGGGCAATGTGTTCTAGGCAGTGGGCAAAGACAAGCCTGGGGAGACTTGAGGTGGGACAGGATGAGGCACTGGCATGGAGATTATGTTGGGGTGGGGAAGGGGTTGGAAAGGGACATGGACAGAAAGAGGGGTGCTGGAGCAGGAACAGTAAAACGGGGTGAGAGAGGCCTGGACTCCGTCAGCGAGTGGGTTGGGCCCAGCTTGAGGCTGGAGGTGGGTTGGGGCCAGGGCTGAAGATGCACAAGGCCCTAGGGTGAGCATGGGTAGATCTACAGCCAAATGGTGCGGTATGATGGCACACACGTGGGGATGGTCTAGAGCACAGGCCTGGGGCTGGAGCTGCAGTAGGAGAGAAGACAGAGACAAGAAGGATGGGTTGGAGTGGGAGATGGGGTGGGGCTGGCCGCGCCTTGGGACAGCGAAGGCTGATGCTCTGGGTCCCCACCACCACCTAGGCCTATACAGAAACAAGCTCCTTCAGCAGTTCCTGGAGGCCTGGTACAACCAGAAGTTCCTGGGCACACACTGCACTTTTGGGGACGACCGGCACCTCACCAACCGCATGCTGAGCATGGGCTATGCCACTAAGTAAGCTGAAGGAGCTGGGCAAGGGACATGTGGGGAGGCCAATGAGTGTGTGTGTGTGTGTGTGTGTGTGTGTGTGTGTGTCGAGAATCATCTAAACCGAAGGTCATCTACAGGGCAATGGGCTCTATCAAGTAAGATATTAGGGGAAACAGGAAGATACCAGGAGACATTTGCATTGAACCATGTGACCAACGGGCTCCATCAGATGAGACAAGGTGGGTGGGGTGACTCTGCACAACCTGGAAACCGAGGCAGTGAGGGTCGATGCATGGGAAGAGTGAGGTGAGATGGGAAGGTGAGAGACGGGCGTGGGGTGGGATCTGACTCCAACCAGTGAGCAGCCAACACACAGAGTGAAGCGGGGAGAGAAGAGAGAGAAGAAAAAGGAGAGGAAAGAAAGCAAAGCAAAGCAAAGAAGAAATGAGACAAGGAAAAGGAGGAAGAAGGAAAAGAGGGAAAACAGAAAGAAAAGAGGAGGGGTTAGATGAAGGAGGAGCAGAGCCCAGGATCTCCAGGAGATTGCTAAACCCTTCAGACAAGCGACTCCATGTGACCTGGGGGAACAGGAGCCAGATCTCCTAAAGTTCTTGGGACACCCTGTGGAAGACCCAGAAAGCACATGGGATACCCAAGGAATCACTGGTACCTTGTCCTGTTCTCTCTCCATGGACAAACACTCATCGTGAGAAAGCACCTAGAAGCTCCGGGGACCCAGGAGATGGCAGGGACACAAATTCATGCTCACACTGACAGGGGAGCAGGCATTCCAGCACCTAAGTTAGTAGACTGCATAGCATGGTGACTGGGTACCATACACACACCAAAGGGAGGAGCTCTGGGGGAGGGAGGAAGGTATGGAAGGTCACGGCTGGGTGGCATGGAGCCTGACGCTGAGAGCGGATTTAGGGGAGAGCAGAGGGACAGGAGGAACTAGCAGGGTCCTCTGGAAGGCTGAGAGAACTTGGACTGAGGACAGGGAACCCTGGAGGTGGAGTGGCTTTGGGTTTTATATTTTGAATCCCCACTGCTATGCCAAGGTCCTAGGGATTAAACTCAGGACTTTCATACTGTTACATCCCCAAGCTTTTTCTCCGTTTTTAATTTTCAGTTATGGGCTCATTAAGTTATTAAGTTGTCCAGGCTAGATTCAAACCTCTGATCCTTCTGCCTTAGCCTCCTAAAATGCTAGCATTACAGGGGTATGCCACATGCAACTTCCTGGAGGGTTTGCAGCAGAGGAGAGAGATGTGACAGCATCCTTCTGCCAGCTGTTTTGAGTACAGGCTGCAAGGGCAGAAGCAGGAAGGCCACTGCAGATGGCCAAGGGACACTGGGAGGCACCAGAACACTGTCACCCAGGTCTCCTAGGGACAAACAGCTGGACCTCTCCTAAGGAGCTGACAGCTGGTGGCCCCATGACTTCCACAGATGGAACTCTATGTGGCCTTGCGGGCGTGGCCGGACACACAGGGACCCATCACTGAGGTCTTCCACAGCCACAGGAAGGGGGTTCCCATGAGGACTGACACATGCCCCACCCTAGGTAACAGCCCAAGACCTACCAGGAACAGTACGCACAGCTGCAGTTAGTAATGCCCGAGCGACAGACAGCGTTAGCAACAGCTCAGAAACCCTGAGGATATTAGCAACCCCGAGTCACCGCATTAGTCATCACTAACGCCACAGGCGCTGCCGCTTCCTGAGCCAGTGTTGAGCCTGAGCCTCAGTCCTTGGCCTTCCACCCTCCCATGAGCCTCAGGGAATCCTTCCTGGATCAGACTCCCCCCTCCCTCCCTCCATCCCTTCTTTTTCCTCTTCTCCCTCCTCACTTCTTTAGTTCTTTCCCTTTCTTCCTCCTTTCTCTTCCCCACCTTCCTTTTTTCCTCTCCCTCTCCACCTTCCTTCTTTTCCTCTTCTTTCCTCTTTTCTCTCTCCTTTTCTTTCTCCTTTCTCTTGCTTTCTCTCCACCTCCCTTCCCTTTCTCCTTTTCTTCTTTCCTTCCTTCCCTTCTTTCAGCACTGGAAATCGAATTCAGGGTTTTGTTTGTTTTATTTTTTTTCTTTTTTGGACACAAGTCCTCTCTAAATAGCCCAGGTGGATCTCAAACTCGAGATCCCCCTGTCTCAGCCTCCCAGAGCAGATCAGCACTTTCACTGATCCTGTTTTGCATGTTGCAAAGCCCCAGGCCAGAGAAGTCCAGCAACTGGCCAGCCGTGCCCACCTCCATCTCCTGATCCCTTCCTTCCTCTCCGCCCCACCCAACAGGTATACCTCACGCTCGCGCTGCTACTCGGAGACGCCCTCGTCCTTCCTGCGCTGGCTGAGCCAGCAGACCCGCTGGTCCAAGTCCTACTTCCGCGAGTGGCTGTACAACGCGCTGTGGTGGCACCGGCACCACGCGTGGATGACCTACGAGGCCGTGGTGTCCGGGCTCTTCCCGTTCTTCGTGGCAGCCACCGTGCTGCGCCTGTTCTACGCGGGGCGCCCGTGGGCGTTGCTCTGGGTGCTGCTGTGCGTGCAGGGCGTGGCGCTGGCCAAGGCGGCCTTCGCGGCCTGGCTACGCGGCTGCGGGCGCATGGTGCTGCTGTCGCTGTACGCGCCGCTCTACATGTGCGGCCTGCTGCCCGCCAAGTTCTTGGCGCTGCTCACCATGAACCAGAGCGGCTGGGGCACGTCGGGCCGGCGCAAGCTGGCGGCCAACTACGTCCCGGTGCTGCCGCTGGCGCTCTGGGCCCTGCTGCTGCTCGGAGGCCTGGTGCGCAGCGTGGCCCAGGAGGCCCAGGCCGACTGGAGCAGCCCCGCACGGGTCGCCGAGGGCCACCACCTCGCCGTGGGCGCAGCTGCCTACGTGGGCTACTGGGCTGTGATGCTGGCTTTCTACTGGGTGGGCGTGCGCAGGCTCTGCCGGCGTCGGGCCGGGGGCTACCGCGTGCAGGTGTGAGCGCCAGCCTGGAGACCCCAGAGCCTGGGCCTCAGTTTGGCTCCTCCGGGAAGAGAAGCATGGACCCAAGGTGTGGCAGTCTGGACTACGGGGCTGGGACCTTGGGGCAGGGGTATTTATTGATCATGATGTGTGGAATTTAGGGTCAGGGAGAAAGGGCCCCACTTTCGCCCTGCTCTTATTTAACGTTATTTGTACTGTGATTAGGATGTAATAAAGAATTTTATTTATTTTTCTTCTGAGCACCCTGTCCAGTTTTCTGAGAACTTGGGTGGCCTGGGTCTCCATGACTGAGAACTGAGAATTCTGGGCTCAATCTTGGACACTATCTTCTTGAACCTGGCCTGGACATTCACTCACCTTCCCAGAACCCACAGCTCCGGCTTTGGGGAATGGTGGTATTAATTCACAGATGGGCATTTGATGAGGGTTAAGTTATTCAGAGAATTTGCAGGCCCTTGCCCAGCACCTGCCACCAGCCCAAGGCAACACCATTGGCCAGGTCCCTCTGTGCCCAGCCTAAGCCATCACTTCCCTCTTTACTGCCCAGCCTCACTCTGAGCTGGCTTCAGTCTAAGTAATAGGGTTTCCAGGAGAAAACTTTTAGCAGTCCTCAGCCCCACAATCTCCATGTTGCCGTGGGCAAACCACGTGCTGGGAACCAAAGCCGCCCCTCACTGTGACCCCAGAACCCTCCCCCGTCTGCAGACTGAGGTCTCACTCCGGCTCTTCTCCCCATCTGACCTGCAGTAACCCAAGTTTCTCCCCCTGAGGGCTCTATCCCCTGAACAACTGACTATACTATTCTCTAACATCTTTCTTTCCTTCTTTTTATATATTTAGTACAGGGTCTCACTGCACAGATCAGACTCATAGTGATCCTCTTATATCCAGTCTCCCAAGCACTGGGATTACAGGTGCCACACCACCACGCCCAGTCTCAACTGCCATCTCAGCCTGCCCCGGGGCAAGGCCAGTATTGCCTTCTTTTTTGTTTTTCCTTTTTCAGTTAGTTTTACTGTGTAGTTCAGGCTGGCCTGGAACTCACAGCAGTCCTCCTGCCTCAGTCTCCCAAGTGCTGGGATCACAGGCATGTGCCACCACTACCCCCATCCTTCACCTTGTTCCAATTCTTCCTCAACCTGCTTCTCCATTTCTTTTCCTGTTCTCAAGCCGGACTTGAGAGGCACTGTACTTGCCGCCAATGTCTCTCCCTAGAGGGCCACCCTTTCCAAATGTACAACCCTAAGTTTATAGATCTGTGCAAACCCTCAGCGGAAACTGCTCGTCACCCTCCCCAGGATGTCCACGGCACCAAAACCAGTGGCCACTTCACAGGCCTCCAGCACTATATGCTGCCAGACTTGGTACAGTTGTGTACTCTCTCCCTGAAATAATGTCTTTTCTTGGCTTTGATTTTCTCTTCTGGGTCCTCTTCCCCTGGCTGCTGCACATCAGAGAAACCTCCTCCCCTGGTCCATGCACACAAGATTCCCCTGGAGCCCCGCAACTTTGTAACAGTTGATACATTGTGTCAGCTTGAGAAGCCTATTTAAAGATGTAACTCAGCAGCGCTCTACATGTAGTGGACATGCCCTAGCTCTCAGATGTTGGGTCTAACTAAATGACTCACCAGAGGGCCAGGATCCTCACTTTGAAATGTCCTGAGACTGCGTAAGAGAAGGACATGGAGATGGTGTGGGTGCTACACCCTATCCTGCATGCAACATAAGGGAAAAAAAAAAAAAAGGCTTGCTCCACTCCTCACCCTCCCTCTTCTGCTCTGCTCTTGCTGCTTTTGCTGTCTTCTCTTGCCCTGAAGCATTGCCCCTGTTCCCTGCCACTCTGCCTTGGAGCCCCCTGATGATGGACTGAAACCGCTACAAACTGTGAGCCAAATAAACCTTTCCTTAAGTTCAGATGTCCAGTATTTTTGTCTAGTAAAGATAGAAGTAATCAAGGTAAGGTTTGAGCACCTCATCCATGCTCTGCGCTTAAGAGACAGGACTCCCAATCTTTGATTTTCAGACCAGATCTTGCCCTTGAATTTCAGATGTGTATTTCCACACATCTCTCGGAGAGATCCACTTGGATACCTCACAGGCATGGTCACCCACTTCCTTCTTTCCTCCCTCCTCCCCTGAGTTCTAGAAGACCTCCTCCTCCCAGTATCCCAGACTCAGACAGAGCTGTATTGTTGCAGCTCTCAGACCACTAATTCTAGAGCTATACCGTCCAGACCAGGAGCCACTCCTCCATGGGACTTTATCATATTTACGTCATTTGTTGATCCAACAAGCCACAAACATCTCTACCAAGAACTGAATCTCACCCTCTGCCGGGTTCGCCATGACAGCTCCTGGCTTCAGGGAGCTCAACAAACAGTGCAGTGTGATCTGTTAGGAGTGCCCAGGGGCAGATGCCCCTGAGACTTCTGCTGTCGCACAGCGGAGACTATTACACTAATTAAATATAGTAAAGGTTATAAACACAGTTCCACACTGGGCACAAGGGGTGGGTGCTGCCAGACTGGGTTGTACAAGCCTAGAAGGTTTCCATTATGACAAATGGTTCCTAAAACACTTGCTTCTTGAGCAAGCCCCAGTGGGTCTCCCTTCTGGACAGAAGCTTTAGCCTCACTTTCTTGTTACCACCTTGTTCCGAAGCTTCCTCTTTTGCCTAAAGGACTGCAGCACCTGCAGGGTCTTGACCTCCACTCCGGTCCCTCAGCAGCCATCCATGCAGCAGCCTGTCCACCAGATCTCGGCCTTGCCGAGACTCTCGTCCTAGAGGAAAATCAGACCTCACAGAGGCCAACGTCTTGCAGTCTGCCCCCTCTCTTCTCTTTCTGACATCGAGTACTCATTTCCTGAGGCCCTGCTCCACCCACACTGGCCTCCTGTGTTCGTCCCATGCTCTAGTCCTCCTGCATGCATCTAGGGCTTCTGCTCCTGCTGGTTTTTCCTGGAATACTCCAAACACACTCACATGGTCCCCAGCCTCAGCTCCTTCAGTCTGTACACGAAAGTAACCTTCTCAGTCGGGTCTCCCCCTAAGACCCTTTTGATACCTCTTCCTTCACAACTTTCCCTGTTTGTTTCTCTGCCATCTCTTCTCCATGTAGTCTTGTATGATTTAACATGATTGTGTATTTTATTTAATTTCTTACTGGGACATGGTAAGAAAAAAAGACCTCTGCCCTAGATCTACAGCTCCAAACACCCCGTAACTTGGCTATGAACGTGGATAACGGGAGCCTCTTACAGGGCTCCTAAACCTTTGGGATTTCCTGGGCAACAGGATCAGCCTCTGTTCTACTCAGTCTCGATGGACTCCTGGATGGTGGCTGGCCACCAGCCTGAGCATGGGTACCCCAAGACCACACTACCCATGACTCGTATCTAAAGGGACAATGATCCGGAGGATGTGAACCCTTAAATCCTTGGAGTTTGACCTGAGCTCTGGTAGTTGCTATCAGAATGAAATAGTAAAACACTCAACTAGTGCCTAGAGGGTTGGGGAACTAGTTGGTAAGGTCAAAACAAATAAACAAAAAACACTACAGAAACAGCACTAGGCCTTGCACCTTGGTTTCAAAAGTACCATGAGTAGAGTGAGCTTTTAGGACCAGCTAGGGTCTAAGTTCAAGGAGGAGCCAGGTATGTTTTTCTCTTCTGATTTTTCTTTACCAGTTCTAGAGTGCTCTGAAAATACCTGGCACATACTAGGTGCTCAGTAAGTGGATGCGGAGTGAATGGTTTGATGAAGGAGAACACAATAAGGAAAAGAAGAAGCCCATGCTTGACAGCTTCTGCTAGGGAGAGGTGACAGAACTGATGAAAACATGCTTTATCAACAGTGCACCCGCAAGTGGCATGCACAAGCTATAGAGTCCGAGGGTGGCCAGCAGCCACGGGTGTCAAGGCAACAGTGGCATGTGGGGTGCAGCCTGTGCAGCAAGAGCGAGGTGGTTTCCTGGAGTTCAGAGATACTTCTCCAGGGCCAAGAGCAGCGCATGCAAAGGCCTGAGAGTAGAACAAGCTTTGAATGTCCAGGGGACTAATACTGGAAGACCCAGACATTACTCTGGGCAAGAAACAACGTATACCAAAATCCTGGGGAGAGAGCAAAGAACCACACAAAAGGAAAAAAGCCCAGGGAAATTGTGGGGCAGGAAGACCACGGATGCCTTCCCCGTGCCCCCCAACCTCAAGGCCTGGAAGGTCAGCCAGGGCTCAAGTCTGTGGGGCACCTTCACCCGGGATCAGCAACTGGCTTTTGTTCGGAAGCCAGTAGGGAGTCACCAAAAAATGATAAGCAGAAGTGACCCAATCTGGTACATTCTAAGGTGTCACATGCAACCTGGATAGCCAGGAATGCAGTCCCACGGGTCAAAACCTTTTAACGCACTAATGTGGTGTTCAGCAGTACTTTCCTGACTTGACTGCCCAGTGATGGGGTGCACCATAGAAGGGGCAGGTGACAACGGAACCCTGGAGAGGGGAGGGCACTGGGCAGCACCAGGTGCCTGCTGTGCCTGTCCCACAGTCAAAATCCACACATACCAGACATAACACACAGGTGTGAGTTGGTGAGTATAACAGTCACAAGTAATACTACTTCAGCCTATCTACAGGGAGGGGGGGCGTGTGTGTACCTGTGACGAGGTGCCTTTCTTGTTACTGAGCAGACATGTAAGCGCTCTTATTAAGACTCGGTTTGTGTTGTTTGGTAAAATTATTTATTTATTAAGTACAGGTATTTGACAAGTCTTGCAATTTCCGTAGGTTAACCACAGTCTGCAGCACGTGGTGGTGCACGCCTGCAATCCCAGCATTTGGGAGGCTGAAGCAGGAGGATCACTGTGACTCTGACGTAAGCCTGGGCTAAAGTGAGTTCAAGGTTCCCCTGAACTGCACAATAAGACCATATATACATACATATAGATATAGATATACAGATATATATAGATATATATAATCTGTCTGTATTTTATAGACAGTCCAAGACAATTCCTCCTCACTTAGTGTGACCCAGACAAGCCAAAAGGCTGGACTGCTGTGCTGTAAAACAGTACTCCAGCTTCCCGGAGAATGGCCTACAGAGGGCCAAAGCCCAGCAGCAGGGACAGGGATGCTGGCAGTTGGGAGGCTGCCGCGGTGACAGAGACAGCAAAGTCGTGACCAGAACCACAGGGACACGAGTTACAAAGGAGCAGGCCTGGTAACAGACCTGCAACTGAGGGGATTACACATGACTCAGCAATCTGGTGAGGCCCACTCTCTGAAGGGAAGGTCAACAAGCTTCCAAGGGGACAACTGGGACTGTGCATAGGGGCACAGGTAGGGCTGCAAGAGCAGCAGGCGGGATGTGGACTGGAGCCCAACAGCCTCAGGTCGCACCCTGCCTGTGTGAGCTGAGCCCCCCCACTGTCCTATGGGCACTAGAGTAGCGCACAGCCCTTCACCTTCAGAAGCCGAAGACCCCAGCGCAGAAATGTGCGCTTTTTTAGTTCAAGAATGAAGACGGGATAAGGACGAGGTACCTTTGTTAGTCGCCACTCAAGTACCATCGAAAGAACATCCTGGAGAAATAAGGAAGCGGGGTTGGGGGTGGGTGGATGGGCCGATGACAGAATTACAGGCGCTGGAGCCTGGATCTTACGGTGGAAGGACCTGGACCCCAGGGGCTGAGAGCGAAGGCTGGGCCCGGACCCCCAGGAGGAGGAGCTGCTCGCAGACTCACCACACCAGCACCGTTGTACTAGCAGACGCGAAGGCCACGACAGCCGCCAGCAGGGTCAGGTTGCCCAGCGTCAGAGCCTCTGGCCGGGCCAGGAGCTCACCCAGGCTGGGCCTCCAGGGCTCGATCATTTCCGCGTCCCGCGGCGCCCAGCGCAGCACTTCCCGGAACGTGACCTGCAGCTCCGTCTCCCCGCGCGGGGGCGGGCCGGTCACTGCGGCGCGTCAGCCACGCCGGCCCCGCCCGCCAGGAGGCCCCGCCCCCGCAGGCCCCGCCCGCACCGTTGAGGAAGAAGTAGAGCCGCGCCAGGGGGCGCTGGTCGTGCTCGACCGAGCAGCAGAAGGTCCCGCGGTGCGTGGGCTGCACCGGCCGGATGCGCGCCAGGTACCCTCGAGCCCGCGGCATATCTCGGAAATAGGACGCGTCGCGAGTCCGGAGCTGCGAGTCGGTCAGGGGAGGGGTGAGCCTGGGCCACAAGCCCCGGTGTCGCCGGACACGCCCTCCAGAGCCCCAGCCTTTGCCCCTTCCCCTTCAACCCCTCATCTCGGCTCCTAGTTCTGACCCCCACATCCCGGGACCTCGCCTTCCTAAGCCACGGGGCTCCCCTTGCAGGCGGCCTCTGCCTACGCAGACCTCCCCATGACCACTCCTTGAACGTGAACCCGCCCGCCCGTCTACACCCTGCGGCACACCCGCCCCGACTCACACCTGCTGCGAAGCTCCAGGAGTAGGTTACCTCCTCCTCCGGCAGCGTGAAGCCCACCACGCAGGAGAACAGGGCTTGGTCTCCGCGACTCACCGTCACGTCCTGCACTGAAGGCACGGGGTGGCACCGCAGACCCCCGCCCCCAAGCTCCCAGAGGTGGCCCGGCCCCCAGAGCCCGCCCTCACCTGGACAGTCCAGTGGGAGGTCGCACAAGGTGGAATAGCACCCGTGGCAGAGGAAGCGCCGGCTGACCTCCTGGATCCCTGTGGGCGGGCGAGGATGCGGGCCTGGGCTACCACACCGGGCCCATCTGTGTCCTCTGGCCAGGTGAGAGCTGAACCTGCCTTGCCCGTGTCACTATTTAAATGTTCTAGGGACCCCTCCCCGCTGACCTAGACTCCCTGATTTCCAAGCAGTACCTGGTTGACTCATTTTCTCCAGGGCTGTTAGAGGCCTCCGAATCTGGGTCCCTCCCATGCTCTTCGACCCAGATCACCTCCCTTGCCCCAGGATGGCGAGTTTCAAGTTAAATCCTTACCGCAGGGGGGGATGCAGGGCTGGACTGCAGAAAGAGGGGAAATGTCACTACCTGAAAGCTCCAGAAAGGTCCCAATAGAAAGCTCCCAAAAGATGTTACTTAGCAGGGCACACCTCCCAAGGAGGCGGAGCCAGGCACAGGCCACCCCTCCCGAGGGTGGAACCAGATCCACCATCCTCCTCCCATGGGCGGGGCCGTGCCCTCAGAGCCCCTCCCCCAGGGCACGTCAAGCAGGCTTAGGCTTCCTGCAGGCCATCTCTATGGACTGTAGGGGGCACACAAGCGCACAGGACTGTCCCAAGCAGGGTGCCAGCTGGACAGGATCCATGCCAAAGGGTTGGAGCCAGATGCGTGATCCAGGGCAAAGTGATCCAGCCAGAAGTCCCCCAGCCAGGGACCCAGCTCTCAGCGTCATCAGGACACTGGAGAGGCAGGCAGCGGCCTCTGGAGTGGGATTTTCTAATGGTGCTTGTATTTTACCTTTTTTAAGCTGTAGAATGGCCTTCTTCATCTTTTCTGCAGCAGCAGGAAAGGCAACCTCAAAGGACCCTGGCGGGTGGGGTAGGCTCTGTAGAACCAGCCCTAGCCTATGGCTGGCACAGGACTTGCCCTCATGGTGTCTGCCCTTCTGTACCCTTAACTCTCTCATTACTATAGCTGTTTCCTCCTCCCCTCCTCCAGGGCCTTTGGTCTCTGCTGGATGGAAGCCCTTGGCTGTATCTACCTTTATCTTATTGGGAAAGAGGAGGAGGAGGACAGCCATCAAATTCCTCACCTGGATACAGTAGGCCTTCCAGGGGCTGGCCTAACTCCTCCTCCCTCACTGTTGCACCCTTCTGCTCCTTCAGACAGAGACAACCACATTCCCTATCCCTCAGGACCTTTGCACATGCCCACTTTGGTTTGGAGCACATATTCCCCTATTCTTGGTCATCCTCCACGTTTTAACCTCATGTCACATCCCTAAAGGTTTTCCATTGAGATAAATCTATACCCTAATCCAGTTTGTTTTTCCCTGATAGTATCCAATTTATTTCATGCATAACTCTCACCAGTTTGCAAAGACATGTATGTCTATATGTGTCGATATTTAAGTCCATTGCCCAAGTAAGTATGTCTTTCTTGAGTGCTGTGTCCTCAGAGCTTATGACAGAGACTTCTTAGAAAGAGCTTGATGAATATGTGAAGCAACAATTCCAGATCCCAACTGGAACTAGAGACCACAAGGGGAGACCTATGGCCCAGATCCATCTCTTGAATGTGTTATATTGAGCCTGAGAAGTGTTTTGTTTTTCTTCCTATTATTTAATGAACTGCTTGCCAACATATAAAATCTGCGAAGGTCACATAAAATGTTTGGCATGTCTTTCAAAAGAATTTGGGGGGAGGGGAGCTGTACTCGGAGACCAAGTTGCCATAAGGCAACAATCAGCTGCAGCTTGGTGGCAGCCACACCCTTTTAAAAAGGCACACAGAGCTGGAGAGACAGCTCAGCGGACTAAAGTGCATACTTAGGCAAGCTTAGGCAATTGCGGGGACCATGGTTGGATCCGAAGCACCACATGTCCCACCAGCCCCACCCCCAGGGCGGGTGGAGCCGGTCAGAGTCTGGGGTATTATTGGTGCATGCCTGTAATCCCAGGGCTAGGGAGGCTCAAAGCAGGAGGATCACCACGAGTCTGAGCTGCATAGTGAGATCCTTTAACAACCAAATACATTTAAAAACACAATAAAGGGGCTGGGGAGATACCTCTGTGGCACAAGCACCTGACTGGTAAGTGCAAGGTCATGAGTTTGAACCCTAGTTCCTCAAAAAAATAAAAGATAAAAACATAATAAATAGGGCACACACACACACACACCCCAAGCTCCACTATTCTTTCCCTTTCAGGTGCACTGCCCATGGCCTCTGGTTCTGACCCCTCTCTATCAGCCATCAGGCTGTAAGATTTTGTGAGATTTCTAGAGGAGAGTACCCAGTCCATCTCATGGAGGGGGCGCTCCTGGACATGAGGCTGGAGGGAAGGGGTGATGCCACCATGGTGTGGCAGGGTACAGACTGTGTCCCTTTGGCTGAGTCACATGCTAAAGTCCTGAAGTCCTAAACCCCAGTGCCTCAGAGTATGACTGCATTTGGAGAGCAGGCTGATCTTATAAAGAGGTGAGCTGCGCCTCGTGGCGCAAGCCTATAATCCCAGCACTTGGGAGGCCGAGGCTGGAGGATTAGTGCGAATTCGAGACCAGCCTGGGCTACAAAGTGAACTCAAGGCCAGCCTGAACTGCATAGTGAGACCCTGCCTCAAAAAGGCCAAGAGAGCTTGCCTGGCAAGCGCAAGGGCCTGAGTTCAATCCCCAGTTCCACCAAAAAGTAATAATTAATAAAAAAAAGAAATACATATCAAAAAGGCCAAGAGGAGAGGAGATTACCTTACCACAAGGCCATGACGATGGGCTCTTGACCAGTGTGATTGTGAATACTAGTGAGACTACGCTTCTAGAGGGCTGTAGGGTGTGGGCAACGGGGAGAGACAGGGAGGAGGCAGCCATCTGCAGGCCAAGCAGAGAGGCCGCACAAGAAACCAGCCCTGCCTGCACACAGCAGCACCCTCCTCTTGAACTCCAAGCCTCTGCAGCAGGGGTGAAAATAACTTCTATTGTTTAAGGTCCCCCCCCCATCTGTGACATTTTATTACCGTGGCCGCCAAACAGGTAATTTTTACCTTCAGTAACACAACACCACGCTCCATCTGAGAAAATGCTTCCCTCTACTCCCAGCTAAAAGATTTCATTTCCAGGCCTCAGAGCCACATGACCAAGTTATGGCAATTGAGGTGTGAGTGGGCGTGACATATGTGAACCACACAGGCGGGAGGCACTCAGGTCCCCAAGAAATTGAAACTGCCACTGGGGGCTTCCCCCAAGTGCCTAACTCAGTGCTTATTTTATACAAGGCAAAAAATTCTAGTTTTCTTAAGACACTATGAAGAGGGCAAGGAAGGCTCCTCTATGATTTAATGCCACTCAAAGGAGGGAGGGAATCGGAGGACACTGGCAAGACAGCGTTCTAGGAGGCCGATGCAGGAGGACTGCAAATTAGAGCCAAGCCTGGCCAGCTTAGCTCAGCCAAGTTTAATGACTGACCTCATCTGGCAAAAAAAAAAGATTGGGGATGTAGTTCAAAGTAAGGGCCCTCGGTTCAATCCCTAGACTAACCCCACCCCACCCCACCCCCAAAAGTGGCTGAAGGCTGAGGCGTGGATCACTGGGTATGCAGTCTGAGAGAAAGGCCACTGAAGCCAAGAAGTGGGTTCAAAATGAGGAGTCAAGGACTTAGAGGTCTGTCCTTGGCCACAGAACAGGAGTGTGGTCTGGAGAAGGTGGCCCGAGCGTGGCCAGGAGGATGTGGGCAGAGTAGGGCGCTCAAATGAGAGGCCAGAAGGCTGGAATTCTTTGAAACCTCCTCCGGGGCCAAACCAAAAAGACTCACGGGAGGGGGAGCATGGGCCGTACCACCAAGTGAGCGGAGGAGGTGTGCAGGCTGCCACTGGCGTGGGGATGGAGCAAAATGTTCAAAACGGTAACGGTGTGGGTTATACCACCGCACTCTTAAGGCACAGGAGGATTAGTCAAGTCTCCCCTGAAGAGAAACACATGGTTGGGAGCTTCAGCTGTGGTCTAGATCTTGTGGGCTTGAGTCCTGGGACATCCATCTATGAGCTTGTCACCCCTGAGGGGTGGGACTCAAGCTGTTCTCCCTTGGGGACACTCGGCCACGTGACAACTTGCTGATCCTCTCTACATTGATAAAACCAGGACCAGGACAGTGCTGTGCTCACGGGCTGGTGGCAGGTGGCAGATGCTACACAACATAAAAGCATCCCGATCCTAAAGCGTCTAGTGGCCTCCTTTGGGCCCGGCATGAGAGGAGTGACCATCAGCCCTTAGGACAACAGGCTTCAAGTGCACAGTGTGTTGTCGAAGGTACACACTGCTGATGGGACCATTTCCAGAAGTGAGGCGGGGATACTGAGGCACGGGTCAGTTCAGGAAGTGCTCTGAGCTACATCTGAACACTGCTCCAGAGCCTCCACAGCCCATCCTCCTTCCAGTGTTCCGCCCCCTTTTCTATCAAGCCTGAGCATTTGGACTTTTTTGTTTGGACTCTTTTTAAAGTTTTGGATAGTTGAGGTAACTCAGAGACAGAACTCGATCTTAAACACAACTTTCCTTTGTGTTTACACCCGGAGCCCAAAGGTCATCTGACACAGTATTCTGAGTGCAGGCTCTGTCACGTGTCCCCTGGGCTGAGGCCTGTCACACGAGGTCACATGTGGGACTCTCCACGTGGGAGTGTCCTGTGGACCCTCACAAAGTTTCGAGTTTTGCAGGATTTCAGACTCTAGGTAAACACCCTCTCCTCTCCATGGCTTATACACAGACAATACCGTCCTCAGCCACCAAGAGGCAGCCCTAGGCCCACTGGCCCTGTTCTCCTGCCCGCTGTCACCTAGGAGAGGCCAGGCACGTGCCCTTGCTCCTCCCCACCAGTCCGGTTCAGCATCTAGGCCAGCCTAGCCCCAAACATCTCCAAGCCCATCCAACTGGGCCCAGCTTCGTCACCTGGAAAGTAGGGTCCTACACCCACCACACAGGGCTGCTACAAGGTGACATTAAGGAGTGCAATGTACGTCCCTAGCTGGGAGAGGTGTAGCACATGGTTAAAACGTGGAAGCTGCTCCTCCTTCCTCCTGCCCTACCCCTGGCCCCTGATTTGTCCTGGCCAAGCTGGGCTGTCGTGACTGGCCCAGTCAGCTCCCGTGGACTGCTCACTGGCCTCCTGGCTTCTGCTCTAGCCCCTCATGAAAGCCAGTGAGAGGCAGAGGATGGGCCCAGACCTCTGCATGTTAGCAAAACTCCTCCGGGGACATCTGAGAGTCACTGGGTCATGAGAACCACTGGTCTCCTTTGCCCTGAGTCCTTTGCCACCCCTCTGAGTGCCACTCCACTTGGGCCCCACTGGCCCCGGGGCCTTCACACTAGCTAAGGCCTACGCCCACACCCACTGCCCACATCATGTGGCTCTCACTGTCCGCTCTGTCAGGTCTTAGCTCCACTGGACCTTCTCATTTGGGCCTCATCAGATCTGCCAATTGCAATTACCACCCCGTCCCCTTCACCCTGTGTTCCTCCAAAGCACAGTCACCATGTGAGACCCCAACCTCTTGTGGGTGTGTTTGTGCCCCACACGCCCAATGCAAGGGCGAGGAATTGGCAAATCTAGTCCTGGATGTGCCCCCAGTGGGGTCCCTATCCTTTTCAATAACCACATGTTGATATATTGCATCGGCGTCTCCTGGCCTCCGCTGAATCCAGCATCCCAATGTCCTCTGCGCCCGGATGTCCAGGGCACCCACACAGTCCCTGTCCCCTTGGGCTCTGCTCCCACATTCATTTCAGGAATGACCCACAGTGCACTGAGCTCTGGAGCCAGGCCCCAGGTACTCTAGCTGGGCCCTAACACTCTGTCCACCCCGTCTGTCACCACAACCCTAACCTGCTCCACTCTCCTCCAAGTCTGTCCCACAATCCCAGATCCATACCTTCTTCCTGGTCTTCTCAAGGCTTCTGGTAATGAGACAGCCCACATGGAGAGAAAGGGCATCTCCCTAACCCTGTACCTCTCCTTCCAGCTCCAGGGCTTCTTGGGTCTCCTCTTGGCACTGGGGGATCCCCAGCAGAAGCCTACTCTACTCTGGCCCCTGGAGGATGTCCCAAACTTCTCTCCCTTTGAGGAATTTTGACATAAAATGTGGTGGAAACAAAAGGAACCAGTACAGATGCAGAAACAAGTCCTAAGCTCCAGACCTAGGCAGTGTTCAGTTTATCCTAACACCAGGGCCTGTGATCTTCCCAAAGCCCTCGGCCCCTACCACAGAGCCACTCTGAGGGATCAGGGCAGTTTGTCAGTGATGACCTGGTGTGATCCACTGCTATGTGCTGTGCTAATACTGCCCCTCATAACGTGTTCCACGCGGGCGACACGTGTCCCACCACACCACAACAAGCGCGTGCTCCTCCATGCAGGGCGTGTCTCGCCAGCCTGAGGCTGGCACATGTCCTTGTCCTGGCAGGCATCTGACCCCATCTCTCATCCTTATGGCTCTGACCTCAGCAATCGGCTCCACAGTTCCTACCTGGTGCGCTGCCCCGCCACAACTGCTTTAACCATAAGGATGACCTGCACGCGTTTGTCCTGTGCTCAAGGAAGCCACCCCAGGAAGCAAGAGAATGGGCCCACTTCATTAGACGGATAAGCTGATGGCAGGTGAGGAGCAGCAAGGCTGCTAGACCTCGGTCACAGCCAGTCTACCTACACGAGACCTCCCCAGGTCTGGTCCTGCTACTCATCCCCACCTCTTCTCTAGCATCCACAACCCCATCCATCTCTGTACCTGTCCTGGCAAACACCAAGTCTCACTCAGGTTGTTGATGTCAGCCCTCAAAGATAGTGGTCACCACCCAAACCCAGAGTCCCCTCATCCCCCAATCCTGCGGGTTTGGAGCCCAAACTTCCAGGAGACACTCACCCAGGGCAGCGGCCTCCTCCTGGAGGGACAGTATCATCTGGGTGAAGGAGTCATGCAGGTGGCTTCTCTCCTCATAATCTGATGGTGGGCGAGGGCAGGAACTGGAGAGGCAGCGCCACCCAACACCAGGTCCCAGGGGAGACCCGAGTCTTGGAGGCTCAGCCTGAAAGGTGGCGGCAGCAGTCTAGCTGCCCCCCTAGTCCCTCTCAGTGTCTTCTCTCTGCCCCCTGTCCCTGACTGAGGCAGCCCTCCCTGTACTTAGGTCTTGTTTCCCCAGTGTCTACTCCACTCTTGTCTGTCTCACACTCCCTCTCCCAGTTTCCTCAAGACTTGCTAGCTTCTCCCCAGTCCCTGGTCCACGGTCCACATAAAAGGGTCCCCCTCCTCACTGATTTCCATGTCTGAGAGACCCTGGAAGGCAGCAGTGAAAGCTTCCTCACACTGGTCAATCTTGGGGCCCTGTACCCCAAACATCCTGCAGATGCCAACGCGCTCCGTGTAAGTCGTGAAGCACAGGAGACAGGCCCATGTGGTTGCCCTGAGCGCCAGCAGGACCTGCAGGCAAGCTGGGACAGCACTCGCCAGGACCAGTAGGGACATTGCAGGGTCTCGGTGCCTGGGGAGAAGCCAGTGATCTTTGTGAGGTCACTGCAAGAGGGGGAGGGGCCATGCCAGGGACCAGAGGCCAGAGGTCAGAGGTCAGGCTCAGGAAGAAGGGGTCAGGGTCTGGCCTGCAAGGCCTAGGTTTGTGGTCGGGCCAGACGCCAGGCTCCCAAGAACCTCACCTGTGACCCTGGATGTCTTCACAGGTTAAAGGGTCTCAGGGACCCAGAGGCCGGCAACTTATCAGTCCTGACAGGCCCTGGTTGTGGGTAGGAATAGAGACACGGGCAGACACAGGATACTCCACGTGCCAGAGAACTAAAAGAAGACCAAAGAAGACAGGAACAGACTTGAAGAACCACTGGGAGGGTCCGAGACCAGAAGCCAGGGGCAAGTTGCAAAGAAAGAAGCCCAAGAAGCCGTCAGGACATGAGAGGTAGGGATTTCAAGAGACACAGGGAAACAGAGAGGCCACAGATAGACCAGCTGACACAGAGCACCGGAAGCTGGGATGGGGCAGAGGAGCTAGCCTAGCCGCTGCCAGGGTCCCAGGACAGGATGTGGGCTTGGGGTCCCCGCCGCCCCGTCCCGTGCAGGGCGCAGCCTGGGGAAAGCTAGGAGGCCGTATAGTGATCTCCTTGGGTGTCCTCCTCAACTATACAACCTCCTACCTCAGCCCGGGGGGCGCGGCAGGTGGGCAGATGGGACAGATGGACAGATGGGGGGGGGGGTCCAGGAGGGCCAGGGAGGGGGGGGAGGGCCGGGGAGGTCCCAGCCGTGATGGTGAGCCCCCGACACTGACCCACAGACACGAGCTTGTGTGTGGCGAAGGCCCCGCAAGGTCGGTTCTACGGGTGGGTGCCAGGACCCAGGAGTCCAGGCCCCCGGCCCCCTCCTCCCAAGGAACCTAGGAATCCAGGCCCCAGGCCTCTTCCTCCCCAAGGAATGCTGGAGTCCTGGGTGCAGTCCTGTCCTTCCTGAGGAACCCAAGGGCCTCCTCCTCCCAAAAAATCAAGGAGTGCAGGCCCCAGCCCTCCTCCCTCAGAAAAGGGGTCCAAACTTCAGGTCTTCCTCCCCCAAGAACCCAGGAACTCAAGCTACTGTGCCCTTCCCCCTCAAAGCCCCGGAGAGCTTTGCCACAAGCCCAGTCCTCCCCAAGGAACCCAGGATTCTGAATGTAGCCCTGTCCTTCCTAAGGAATCCACGCTTGCAGGCCCGCCTCCTGCCTCAGACCGGGGTCCAGCTCCCCTCAGAGGAACGTTGGCTTGCTAGGTGCCCCAAGGAGGGAACTTCACCAGGTCCACCTTCTCTGACAAGGTGGAGAGGTTCAAGGCCAGGGCTGAGGGGGACCTGGAGGCGCAGAACCTTCAGGCTTCCCCCATCATTTCTGCCCCATTCTCCTCCCTTTTTCTGTCCTCCACACACTTAGAAGGGTAACAGCTTTGGTCCCCAAGAGCTGTCACTGCTCTGTCCTGAGTCCCACCTCTCGCCGCAGCCCCTCCCAGACCCTCCCTCGCGTTCAGGTGTTCCAGTAGCACCCCCACACAGCAGGTGAGCAGAGCGGGAGGCCAGGCCCTGCCTGCCGCAGGTGGCTGGGGCCCGGGGAGCCCCACGCCCGCCGCCCGCCCGCCCGCCACCCGCCACCCTCGCGCGCGCACGGCTGGTCCCTGGGGAGTCTCGGATCCATCCAAACTGGGGATCCTCGGCCTGGATCCATGTCTACCTTCCTGCTTCTTTCTCTCAGCGCTGCCCTTTCTCACTCTCTTCCTCATTCTCGTCTGCATCTTACCTGACTGCGTCCCCTCCCTTCCCCGGTCCCTCCGTCCGTCAGTCTGTCCGTCCGGGCTCGCTCCCGCCTCCTCCGGGTCTCCCTCCCCGCCGGCCTCTCCCTCTCCTTTCTCTCTACCTGGCTCTGCCTTTCCTCCTCCTTTCTCCTCCCGCCCCGCTTTGTCTCTCTCCTTTCCCTGACCCCCTCAGTCCCTCGCTCCCTCAATTTCGCTCCTCTTCTCCTCTCCTCTCTTTCCCTTCCTCCTCCCTCCTCTGTCTGGCCTCCCGCGCCTCCTCCCATCTCCCAGCCTCCTTCTCTCGCGTCTCTGTCTCTCTCCCTTTCT
>PVKN010008602.1:0-24912 GCA_004027915.1 Capromys pilorides | reverse complement strand
CACAGACCCTTGGGTCAGGAGTTGAGTCAGGCTTCAAGCGCAGGGCCAGTGCTTATCAGCTGACGCTACAGTATTGCAAGTCTGTACAACTTTGTATCTTGAAAACAAAAAACAATCCTATCAGCTGCGCCTTATGATTTAAGCACCTTTTACTCACAGCTCAGGCCTGGGGATTGCTCAACCCAGCTCTGAGCCATCAAATCGAGGCTGGGTGACCAGCTTGGCTACATCAGCCCACCTGCAGATCCTGAGGGGTCAGGAATGAGGGTCCCCAGGGGCTCTTCTAGGTCAGTAGGATCTAGTGACCTAGCGGAGCAGAAGTCTGCAGGGTGGTAGACTTCTCATTAGGAATATCTCCTTCAGGGCCATCCCGTCAAAGGTTCCAAGTGACCCTAGCCCTCTAGTGGCATGACCTGTGCCCCAGCCTGCCCTGGAGGATCTGCCTTGGCCCCTCAAGATGATAAAGCCTTGGGGATGGTGAGATGGTGACTCAGAGGTCTAAAGCGCCTGCTTAGGCTAGCTTAGGCAACTGCAGGGACTGTGGCTGGATCCTCGGCACCACATACTGTGCCAGCTCCACCCCCCAGGACAGGCTAAGTCGGCCATTAAAAAAAAAAGACGATGATGGGCCGGCGAGATAGCTCAGCAGTCTAAAGCACCTCCTTAGGCAAGCTTAGGCAACCACAGGGACCGCAGTTCGATCCCCAGCACCACATGCTGCACCAGCCCCACCCCCAGGGTAGGCTGAGCCAGCCATAACATAAATAAATACATAAATAAAGTTAAAAAAAAAAAAGATGATGAAGCCTTTAGGGACACATGCAGGGCTGCTGTGATCCCCCCTACATCCCAAACAATGGTTCTCAAACTACCAAGGAGCTAAGTCTCCAGTGGCACTGCCTCCCACCCAAAAGGAGTTCTACCACTGAATTTGCTTCCCAGCCCTTTTTGTTCTTTACGGTGAAGTCCCCAGCTCTTTTAACTGGAAGCACCCCTGGGTTACTCACAACCACTGTGCACCTCGTAATTCTGGCAACTTGAACCCAGAGTCACACAGAGAGCCGGGACAGACCATGGGGCCCACTCTGACCACGCATAGTGCGGGGTGGGGAAATGTATGAGTTTGCTCTTAGCAAGGTGATTTAAGAGCATCGTGCTCCAAGTGACGGCTCAGACGTGGACACAGCAAGGGAAATTTTTTTGGTGAGCTGCGGCCGCAGCAGACCAGCAGTCCTTGGAAGCGGGGGCTGCCCAGGCAAGAGTGCGTTCAGTCCCTCAAAACATGTCCAGGACTCTAAGCCTGGGACTGGCCGGGCACTGCTAACACCCAGGTGCGCAGGCCCTCGGGGTCTCGAAGCCCTAAGACCTCAGAACAGCTGTGGAAAGCGAAGCAGCGAGGCAGGATGTACGGAGAGACCTCGCTGCCTAGGTTACGGAAACAACTGGCGCTCTCCGACCCCACCCAGGGCCTGGCGATGCCGCATACCTCGGGCTGTTGCAACCCGGGCCTCCCTCCAGCCTTTCCCAAACTCGCCTCCAGGGGGATCCTAGCCCGGGGCGGGCAGCGCCAAGGCAGCGGTTTGGATGCCAGCGCGAAGAGGATGCAGCGGCCTCGGTGGAGAGTGGCGGGCACGTGACCCCTGGAGCCTAGTGCCCGGGTCGGGGCGGAGCCTGGGGGGCCGGGCGGGGCGGGATCTTGGGGCGGGGTGGGCAGGAAGGCCCCGCCCACGGGCTTTGCGCTCCTCTTTTTCCACTTTAAAGCTGTCCGCTGCGTTTCGCCCTCTGCACAGAGTCGCGCTCGCAACGGCGCTCGCGCAAGATCCAGGCTCCAGGCGCTGGCGCCGGGGCCACCGAAGAGGCGACTTCGCTGCCTGCAGCGGACGCGGCCGGACGCCCGAGAGCGGCGCCCTGAGGACCTGGTGGGTGGTGCGCGGCCGCGCCGTGGGTTGCGGGGGTCGCGATGAGGGTGGGGAGGGGTCGCGGGGCAGAGCCTGGGACGGCAGGGTGGAGCCTGTGTCGTTGCGGGTCCCGGGAGGGGCCGGGCGCCGCCCTGAGCTGTGGCCTCCTGGGGCGCAGCGACTCCGTATCCACCTGCGGGGGCGACGCTGGGCTGGGGTCCCAGCCGCCGCGGGGATCGTCGCGCCCGCCTGAGGCTGGAGGAGGTGGGCTCCGAGAGATCCGGGGCGCCCGCCGAGTTCGGGTGCCTGGCGCCTCTGGCCGCGTCCCCGCTGTGGTGCAGAGGCTGCTGCCCGGTCCCCTGCTCGGGACACTGAGACCCTGCCCGGAAAAGTTAGTTTCGCTTCTCCCGACACCAGGGGCCCGGGTTCGCAGCGCGGCTCGCCTGGGCCCCTAGGGTCCGGGCCCGGCCCACAGCGCCTTCCCGGAGCCTCGGGCGCCACCCGGGACACCGCCGCCGGACCGGAGCCGCTGAGGCTCCTGGGGCCACGCAAGGAGAGCGCAGGGTTGTCGGGAAATCGATAAAACAGCAGAACACCTGGAGCGCGCGGGTGGGCGGCCGTGTGGGTCACCCACGCCCGTGGGTGTGCGGGCACCTGGTGATTGTCCCGTTCGAGTTCCCACCGCGGACCACCGCGGAGGCTCAGCCCGGTGGTGGTGCATGGTCCCTGGAGACAGGGGCTGCTGGTCTCCCTAAAAGTTGTGTCCCAGGGAGTGTGTAGCTGAGTGTGTCTCTGTACCTCTGTGTACCTTCGTGTATGTGTTCCTGAGAGTGGGTCTCAGAGGGTGTGTGCATTTCTGTGGCTCAAATGCATGTCTGTGCGTGGCTGTGTCTCACCGCGTGCACCCGAGGGTGGCTCTGTTTGTGTGGTGCAAGCATGTGTCTTTGTGCGCATCTGGGGGACTGCCTTTGAGCAAGGCACTGTGCGTCCTCCTGTCTGTGATAACCAGGCAGGGGGCCACTGCTTAGTGGACTTTCTTGCGTGTTCTCCAGAGTGGGCCCGGGAGATTCCAGCGGGCACGGCAGTCAGGGAGGCCCCCGCTGGTACCCAGCTGGAGCAGCAGGCTCTTTTCCTCCTCCTCCTCTCTCTTTTTCTCTGAAAATGCACTGCACGGTTTGGTGGTGACTTGGCAGGGGCTGCTTCCTGAGTGAGTAATATTTAATTAAACACTCCAGCCAGTAGCATCAGCGCCCTGTCATGAGTTGAGTTTTAACAGGTGTTCATGGCAAGAGCACCATCCCGTGTGACTAAGGTTTGGTGCCCTTGGAAGAATTTTCTGTCCGGGGGTAGCACTTGGAGGTGATTTCATCCCCGGGAGGGATGAGCAAGCTGCAGCTCCCGTCTCTGCCCCTCAGGAGACAGAAGATGCTAGGTTAAGCGTGCGGGGTGCCCCAGCCAGGAATCGCAGAGTCAGCCCTACGATGCTTATAGGGCATCTAGCTGGGCCCACCCCGGCTTTCCCAGTGGGGCCCCAGTAAGGGTGGTTGCCTTACCCAAACTGCATGGCCAGGGCTGTGCACCAAGACCAAGTGCCGGCTGTTGCTGTTGGTTCCTGTCCCTGGCACTGAGGTCATGGGCCAGGCAGCTGCAAAGTGATGGATTAGATCATTTGAAGTGCTCCTCCTCCTTCTGTTCCACTCTTTGTGCAAGGAGCACTTTATCCAGTAGATGGAGTGTGTGTGTGTGCGCGCGCGCGCGTGTGTGCATGTATGTGTGTGTGTGTGCACAGGAAAGTATGGAGCTGCCCACTGCAGTACCTTTGCAAGTCTTCCTTTTTGAGGCCGGTCTGGCTGCCGCCGTGGAAGCAGAGGCTCCCAAAGCAGCGGCAATCGGCCAGGCCGGGGCAAGTCAGGCACAGGCTTCAGGGGGGCCCAGCCCTTTGGGGAGCACATGGGTTTCAGGGACTTAGGAAGGCGTGGGCCTGCCTGGGGCTCTGAGTGATGTCACTTTGGAGCGAGGGTGATGTTTCTTGGGCTGCTCCTGCCAGGCGGGTCCGCCCTTCAGCGGGTTCCTCGCAGATGCGTGTACAACTCTCCTCTTCGGAGCCAGCGCGGATGGTTAACTTGTCCCCGTTGGTGGGGGCCGGTGGCTCACTGAGGACCAGGCGGGCTGTGTTCCTGCGCCGTGCCAGCCCCTTTCCGATGCCTCCTGCCTCCTCCAAGGTGAGGGATGCTAGCCTGAAGACGTGATCTCACATTGAGCAAGGCCTCGGGTTCCCACAGTGTTCGTGAGAGGAGGCAGGGACTTTTGTACCAGTTCTCAAGATGTAGGACCTGGCTGGTGTGCATGAATCGATATATCTTTCTGTTCTAAAAACTTTTATTAGGCAGGGCAGAAAAAATGAGGAAGTGTAACTGTAATTAAAAAATTGAAATTTGTTCTACAAAAAAAAAAAAAAAGGTTTTATTAGAAACCAGCTGTGGTGGTGGTGGTGGTTGTGGTGGTGGTATATGCCTGTAATCCCTGTATTTGGGAGGCTGAGGCAGGAGGGTCACCATGAGCTCAAGGCCATGCTGGGCTACATAGTGAGGACAAGCCCAGCCTGGACTGCATAGCAAGACTTGGTTTCAAAAAATAAAGCAAAACAAAAATCACTACTGAACAACCCCAAAAATTTTATTAAAGAGAAGCATAAGGACAGATACAGGTGGCCCCAGTCTGCAAAGGGGTGCATGGTCATTTTGTTCCCCTGCAAGCCTGATGGATAGGACCCAGGCTTCCAAGGACTTCTATCTGTTTGGGGTTCTCAATACCATTCTTCCCTGTGTCCTGGTTACCTGATAGCAACAACCCTCCCAATCCAAGAATCACTGCCACAGCCAGGTGCCCGGCACTGTGCTGCTAAGGGCTGTGATGGTGGCCCCATCGTGACAGTGGGAAAGAGCGTCATAGGCTCCTGTCCGAGTCTCAGGCACGGGCTCCTATATATTCCCAAGAACCCAGGGCTGTGGGTCCCCCATCCACCTCTCTGTAAGCAGGCAAGTGATTTGGCCAAGGCCTCAAGGCTGTGCTACAGTAGAAGAGAGGAAGGAATGAGTCTTCAGTGTCCCTCGCAGGATCAACACATGCATGTCACGCATATGTACATACATGCACACATACGCACACAAGTATGTATGTACACATGCAAGGGCAGTGTCAGATCATCTCTCAGCAGCACTGAAGGAGAGAATCAAGTTGCAAGGTCAGGGTCAGCTTGCCCTTTCTGCCTTGGAGGGGGGGTGGACAGAGGGAGGACAGAGGTCTCAGGGGCTCAGTGGACCACTCTCTGAGTCTGTGTGCACCTTCTGTGCAATAGAGTCTGTGTTGTAAAAGTTTGCTTATTGGCTGGCTTAGGCAAGTGCAGGGACTGGGGCTTGACCCCTTGCACCACATGCTGCACCTGCCCTGGCCCTGGGCAAACTGAACGGGCCACCGAGACTGGACATGGTGGCTCATGCCTGTAATTCTAGCGCTGGGAAGGCTAAAAACTGGAGGTTGACTGTGAGCTCGAACTGCATAGTGAGACTCTGTACCAAATATATACTAAAAAAAAAAGAAATAAAAGTTTGCTTGTTGCTAGGTGTGGGTGTGGTAGTACGTGCCTATAATCTCAGCCTGTGGGAGGCTGAGGCAGGAGGTTCCTCATGTGTTTGAGGCCAGCCTGGGCTACAATAGTGAGTTCAAGGCCAGCTTGCACTATAGAGTGAGCTCCTATTTCAAAAAACACTGAAAGAAAAGAGTTCTGTTTATTGTTCAACCTTGAAAATAATGAGTTCAACCACGTCAGCAGCGGCCATAGGCTTTCTGAGCCACCCAAAGAGCCAGGCGGGAGAATCTGCCTAGGCACAGCCTGGCGCTGCCAGCGTGGAGGCCTGGGCCCATGCTCTGTGGGCTCCAGTGCTCTGAGAAGCAGATGGGTGAGGGATGGGTCCAGCAGCCTGGAACAGCAGAGCTCCACGGCCACTCTTTCTCTGGGTATCTGGCCTTACAGTTAATCACTCAATCAGAAAAACTGTGTGGTGGGCTGGGAAGACAGCTGAGTGGCCTAAGCACAAGGTCCAAAGTTCAATCCCTGGTGCTGCATGTGCCCTGCTGGTCCCGAAACTGGGTGTGGTGGCGTGCCCGTGTAATTGTCATCCTAGTGCTGGGGAGGCTGAGACAGAAGGATCGTTACTAGTCTCAGCTGGGTAGCAAGGCCCGTGTATCTAAAAAATAGAGAAACCAAAGAAAAACTGAGCGGGAGTCATTGGATCTTGGGGTGACGGGGCCAAGTGGTGGTCCTCGCTTGCCAGAGGCAGTGTGGGTATAATTAGTAATTACTGTCATGGCCAGCGCAGGCAAAGCAGCAATCAGCAGAGTCTGGCCCGCGCGGATCCGTGGCGCTGGCGAGTTAGGTAATCATGGTGTTTTGAGAAGGGAGATAGAAGCCAGCCGGCTGTGTTCTCACTCTATCTGTGTAAGCAGAAAAACTCCAAGGCCAGCGAACTAAAGTCCAACTGAAATCACAGAACACGGAACTGTGGCCCTCAGTTGATTCCCAGGCCCAAACCAGCCTGCACGCCCTGAATTCGTGAGCAAGAGGAGGCCGGGTCCCTTGAGTTAGGACCCTGTGCACCCACAGAAATGTATACTGCTACCCCAGCCTTCCCCCAAGGGACCCGTGTCCTTTTACCAGGGACCCTGTGCACCAGAGAAAAGGAAAGAGCCGTTCTGGGACTCCTGGACGCTGACTCTGTACTCACCTTGATTCTAGCGAACTGTCACTGTGGCTGCCAGTTAGGCAGGGGCTCTTTAAAGCAGCTCAGGTGATTGGTGGGATGTTAGCTCAGGGCCAGCTCACAGCGAGTCTCATGGGTCCCCAGCATAGCCTGTGTTTGTTTTCCCCGCTCCATAGTGCGTAATTGGAACAGATGTGCTTAGCAGTTGGCAGAATCCTCACAGTGGTTCCTTAACTTGGGGGGCGCGGTCTACTATGGTGGCAAGGGTCAGAAGGAAGGCTGTGGAGCCACTCCCACCCAGGGAGATGGAAATCAGAAGCGACGTGGCAGCCTAAGGGACAACAGCTCGGTGCCACCATCGAGGATGACAGATGCTTGGTGGGGAGCTTCTGCACTCCCCATGCAGCTCTTCCGTTTGGCCTGAGCAAATACCAATGAGCCCTACCACGTGATAGCAGGTTACGATAGCTTGGCAGGCAGTAATCAGACCGTAGCTGCGGAACCAGATGGGGCTTCTCTGTGCAAGTAAATGGACATGTCTCCTGGTACCTGGAGTGCAACTCCTCATCTGGCACGCACCCTTTCCTGCATCCCTGTCCATCAGGCTAACCGGAAGCAGTTTGCTCAGAGTGATCCACCTGCACTGTCCGAGAGTGGGGCTGCATCAACTCTGCAGTACCATGCTGTGGCTTTCAGGGGTCCTGCTGGGCCTCCCCGTCCATAGATCACCCTGGCCCATTGCCCTGATGGCATTATGCTGATTGGACCCAGTGAGAAGTAGTTCCTATTCCGGACTTACTGGTTCAGCATCTGTAGGAAACAATCATATGGAAATTCAGGAGTCCCCTGTCTCCCCCCAGAGGTCTAGTGGTGTGGAGTTACAGGAAATCTCAAGTGAAAGGTCATTGACCCTAGATCTGACCAAGAAAGAGGCGCAAGGCTAGTGGATCTGTTTGCATGTTGGCAGGAACACACCCCTTCCTTCGGGTATATTGCCATGGTCTGTCTAAGTGTCCCTTAAACGCGCTGGTTTCAAGTGGAGTCCAGGACAGGAGCAGGCTCTGCAGCTGGTCTGGGCTGCCATGCAAGCTGCTCTGCCACCCAGGCCACATGATCCCGCAGCTCCGGTGGCACCTGAGATGGCAGTGGCAGATAGGGATGCTGATTGGTGCCTTTGGTGGGTGAATTGCAGCCTGGGGTTTTGAGGTGTTGAAGCCAGGCCCAGCTGTGGTCTGCAAACAGCTCCTCTCCTTTGGAGAGACAACTCTCAGTGTGCTGTGACAGGAAACTAAACCTTTGACCGAGGGTCACTTGGTTACTACCTGAGCCGAGCTGCTGTTAATCACCTGGGTGTTATCTGACCTGAGAAGCTGTGTCACCTGGTTTGTGCAGCAAGACTCTCATCAGACAGGAGGGGACTGTCACGATTGGGCCGAGCAGGTCCTGAAAGCAAGTGCAGAAGGGGCCAGAGGCCCGCGGCTCTTTCCTCTGCCACACTGCCCTGCCCCCAGCGTGCACTTCTAGGGATCATGGGTCCACCTGGGATCATTTGGTGGAGGAAGATGGCTTTGTATCAGCATCAAAGGGGACAGCGGCGGCAGGCAGCCCTTCTCTGGGGTGTCCTTGAAGGGCAGTGGTGACTCCAGTCTTCTCATTGTGTACGCTTGGCTTCAAAGGAGAGTGGGCAGCTGTCAGGTACCAGGATACTAAGCTCCAGCCAGAGGCCTGCGCTGGACAGAACTGGGCTGGATGAGGTCCGTGGGCCAGACCTTTCTGAGGGGACAAAGGACATGAAGATATTTTTAAGTGCTGGCCAAAATGTAACCAAAGTAGAAGACTATAAAAATCAAGTGACCAGGGTGACCCATCCTGCACACACCAGCCGATCTCCTTCCGTAACGACTGCTACTGCCACCAAGTGGCCAGGGTGGCAGGGACTTCCACTCACCAGGCCTTCGTGGCCACACCAGAGCTGAGGACCCCATCTGCCAGCAGTGGAGGCCAACACCCAGTCTGTGGACTCTGGATGCTTTGTCCACGAACACAGCCTGCTGTTGTGCTTCTTGTGGGAACCTGCTGGGGCGCCTCACCCCTCTTCCCGCCATCTCCATTGTCCTGAGGCAGCTGGCTCGATGGTCGGGCGGGATGGCCTTTGAAAGACCCAGTTACAGCTCCCGAGAGGTGGCAATTACCTCCTACGCAGGGGCAAAGTTCTCCAGGAGGTGCTGTGTACTCTAGCGTTCAATGTACAGCGTTCCTTCCCCTGGTGACCTCCTGATCATATTTTTGACACCAGTTCCCATGACCTGATACTCTGCTGCCCAGAGGGAAGGGCTTCCACCAAGAGACATCATAGTGATCCCACCGGACCAGAAGTTAAGATAGCCGCTTGGGCTCCTGGGATCTCTGAGTTAGCAGGCTCAGAAGAGAGAAAGGGTGTTGGCTGGGGATTGATCCAGACTCCCAAGGGGAAACCGGGCCACTGCCCCATCCCAGAGGGAGATCCTTAAGTCTTCTCTTGGTGTGATCATGCTCCGTGGTTAAAGTCAGCAGGACAGTGCAAGCATCCGGTGTAGGCAGGATCCTTCAGGATAGAGGCTTGGGACTCAGCAGTCTAAAGTACCTGCATAGGCAAGCATAGGCAACTGCAGGGACAGCAGTTTGATCCCTAGCACCACATGCTGCGCCAGCTCCACCCCCAAGGCAGGCTGAGCCAGCCATAACATAAAAAAAAAAAAAAAAACTTAGAAAGGATAGAGGCTTGGATCACCCCATCAGGTGAAGAACTGGGACCCAGGGAGAAGTCCTTTGCAGGGAAAGGGGAACACAATGCCCAGAAGGAGCATGAGCTACCACCATGTGACGAGTCATAGAAACGAGGGCTAAGGCTGTCATAAAAGCTTCTTCCTGTTTTGTATGTGCATATATGCACACAATGCACAGCTCTGTCATTTTTTCTCTCTTATTTGGTGCCGTACAACTAAGAGGTGCTGAGTTGATACCAGGATTTGATCCTTCTGTGTCATGTGATTACATCATTACATTACATTAGATAGCAGGAGAGAGGCGGGCACCACTCTCAGAGACTGGTGGGCTTTCTGTGCGGCACAGAATGCGGCGCCATGCTAGATGGAGCCATTAGTGAGGCACGGCTTTTATCTGGAGATTGAATATGGCTTGGGAAGATGTGTGTGGGGGCTGGGTTGGCAAGGGGCAGGCTTGCGGTGGTTGGCTCCGGATGCTGAATTGGCTAGATGAAGGGACAACCGGTATCTGGGAAAGCATTCTGCAGAAAGGGAAATCTGGTGGTCTGGCCTGTGATTTGAACAGTTGGGCTGCATGAGCTGTGTCTTTCCGGGAGTTTCCGGAGCTCAGTGTATGAGTCAGTGGACCGGGTGGGGATGATCAGTCCTCAATAGGATGGCTTTTACATCCGTTCCTGTTGCTGTAACTAAATAACCAAGGCTGGGTAGTTTATGAAGTTTATAAAGAGGTTCATGTGGCTCCTGATTCTGGATAGGGAGACATCCAAAACAGGGTTCCAGCATGATGGGGTACCTAGTGAGGGCCTGCTTGATATATTATAAAATGGTGGAGGATGGGCATGGCAGTGAGATTACCAGTTTAGTCCCCAATACCATCCCAGGGTGCCATCCTCATGACAGTATGGGTCCTAATGAGTGCCAGTGACCCAGCTTGAATTTGGGGAAGAGCTTTTAGGGGACACTGTACACCATGATGAAGGTGATGCCAAACTCTGTCTCCTGGAGCCAGGCCGCCCTGGACGTGGTATCTGTGGATTCTCCAGCCTCTGTCACCTTCCCACACCAGGGCTTTGGCCTCAAGCTGAGAGTTACACCCTGAGCTTTGCAAGCTGTCAGGGTTTGGGAGCTGAGCTCCCCTCCTGGCTTCCCTGGGTCTCGACCTTGCTAGTGGCCTGCTGCGGAATTTCTTGGCCTCTGTAGTCATGTCAGCCAGGTCCCCTCGTAACCCCCACTTGCTGATCTCTCTGGAAATAGAGATGTATCCAACGGGTCAGGCTCTCTGGAAAATACTCACACAGGCCTTAAGATTCTGGTGAGGCGGCTGAGCCTAAAAAGCTGGAAGTCGTGGTCCACAGCCCTGACCTGCCAGGCGTGATGGGCCTGGAAGCCTTTCTGAGCTGGGACAGGCACGATTTGGTGACTTGAACTGCAGATGCCACCGAGGAGTCCAGCCTGTTTGGTGGTCATGGTGTCCCCATTGGTCATGGTGTCCAATGGCCCTGGTGTAGCGTGGGGTATGTGGAGCGGCTTTGAACCTGTCCCCAGGGAAAGTGACCCAGGTTGGGGGCTGGGGAGATAGCTCCGTGGCACAAGTGCCTGCCTGGCAAGTGCAAGGTCATGAGTTTGAACCTCGTTCCCGCAAAAAAAAGAGAGAGAGAGAGAAAGTGACCCAGGTGGATGCATCCAGGTGGCAGTTGGCCCCAGGCCACAGACAGGGGCTGGGACCTTCCCTCTAGGGAGGTGATGGTGATGCTGACCCAAGAGTGCGCCGCTGACAGGCGACGGCCCAGGTGCAGCGCTCATGCTTGGCACTTCCGTCTCTAGCCTCCCCGCAGCAGCAGGTCACCCACTGTTTTGGGGTCCCCCACCCCAGCATCTTATTTCCATGGAAAATGGCTGTAGGTGGGTCGGGAAAACCTAGGGGTTCCCTGAGAGCCCCGAATGTGAGACCTGAGCCACCCCCGTGGTGTCCACTCTTCTAACTTGGGGATTTTAAGAAGTGCTGAGGAGCAGGGCCACCGGTACTCGAGAAGCGGCGGAGATGCCTTGGTGTCAGCGCCTCTGAGCGGCGCCCAGGTGTCGGGGCTCCTTCCTGAGCACCTCCTAGCCTCTGCAGAACTGTGGGGCTGTCGTGTCCTGCGTGGGCGGGCCCTCCTCCTGTCCCATCTCTTGCCCTCCACTGCCCCTCAGTGCGCGTCTTCCCAGCACCAGGCCACACGCAGGGCTGCCTGGACAGATGGCTCGGGATAAAGGTTTCTTCTCTCTTTTTACAAATTCCTTCGTCTTTCAGCCACTGTTCCCTGAATGGCGGCTCTGTCCGGGCTGTCATAGTGCCTGCGCCGCGCGAGGTGACCAGACAGGGCCGCCCGGAGGCGCGTCTGGGCCGAGCCCTCCCCATGACTAGCTCTCTTTCTTCCCCTAATGTGTCTCGCCACAGCTGAGGTTGGCCTCTGCTCATAGGCTGTGCATTTTATGATGGAAAATTTCAGACACAGACAAGAACAGAGGTTGATAGGGTGAATCCCAGGCCCTGACCAGGGCAGCAGCCATGTCTGCGTATTCCCTCATTTCTTTGATGTACAGGGAAAGACCTGTCTGGCTTGGGAATGACTCTGAGTCCTAGAAAAGGTCAGGTGGGTCTCGTGCTTGGGGTGGAGGCTGCTACTGAGCTGAAAGAGCTGCCCCAGGGACACCACCTCCAGGTTCCTGCAGGACATCTGGGTCACCAGAGTTGAGAGGAAGGGGAGATAGACCACAGGGTCCTCCTTTTATTTGGGAGCCTGGGAACAAGGTTCTGTATGAGATTTAACTTGGCACCCAGTAGGTGTGGCTTCTTCCACCCGTCCACTTCTGTTGACTCCCAGAAGTGCTTGCAGTCCCTCAGTGCACGTCAGACGTTGGGCTCAGATGAAAGTCACCAGTCCCAGGGTCCAGCAGGAAACCTCAAGGATGCTTCTGGGAGCTGCCAGGTGTCAGGTGTGAGAAATGGCTCTACCGCCGTGTCTGGGGGACTTGGGGCGTGACCCCTCTTTTCTCTCTGAGGAACATTCCTAGGGAAGGGCCACTTTCTCTGTGGTGCTGTGAGCTGGGCCTTTGCCTTACCCAGATAAACTCATTGAGCTTAGGCCAAGTAGAAAATGGGGATGAATTTCCGTGTTGCCAAAGCCGGTCCCTAAGCCTTGAGATAGGGGAGGCCTCGCGGCATGGACGGAGCTTTTGTCATGGTGTAACCTGTGCCCGGCCCTCTTTCCCTCTGAACTTCAGCAGGTGTGCCCGCGCTCACCGGATCCCGTAGCCTGTGCGGTGCCGCCTCTCAGGGTGTAGACTGTGGGAGCTCAGGCTGGATCCGCTTTCTGGTATGGTTTAAGCGCCATGTGGCTGACCTGCCGTGAACATCCACGTTGATGAGCTTCAGCCCATGCGCGTGTCCAGACAGCTGTGAATGCCAGCTTGGATTCGCTTCTCCTCCTGTGGGTGGGGACAGAAGGCCGGGAGGTGGGGGACAGTCCTCACAGGGTCCAGAAGTGCAAGTCTCCGTGCAGGGTGTTTCTTGGATGGCTGCCTTGTGAGGCTGGGAGGAGCTCGAGTGAACTTGGTGGCTTGGGTTGGAAAGCACCCAGGGAAAGCTGCCCCCTGGGAGTTCGGGCTCCCACGGTCACTGGTGTCTGTGGTGCGGTGCCCCATGCATACAGAGCCCTTTACTGTGCCTGGCTTCAGTGGGCACTGCTGCCCACAGCCCTGTCCTGTGTAGCTGCTGGCCCCCATTGTACAGATGGGAAACTGAAGCCTTCAAAATACAGGCCATGGGTGTGATGGTGCACGCCTGTAATCCCAGCACTTGGGAGGCTGAGACAAGAGGATTGCTGCAAGTTCGAGACCAGCCTGGGCTATAAAAGTGAGCTCAAGGCCAACCTGAACTGCATAGTGAGACCGTCTCAAAAAGACAATCAATCAGTCAATCAATCAATCAATCAAATAAAAATAAAGTTGAATGACTTGCCCAGGGACATGCAAGAGATCAGGCTGGTCACAGTGTGTTTCATGGCCCACCAGCCAGCCCACTGCAGCGTCCAGGGGGCCAGCCCTGAGCAGGTGCTTGATGATGGTTAGGGGGACTGAGGGGGAGTCACTGGAGTGGCGAGAAAGTGGAGATCCTGACCCAGTGCTTCTCAGGAGTGACTCTGACAGTCAAAGTTGTCCCAAAGGCCTGCTGGACATCTTTGGCATCTGCTGGGCAGAGTGGACCTGGCCACGTCCCTCAGAATCCTTCCACCCGCTGGAAACATGCAAGGAGCCCGCAGGCTCGGGAGCTGTCCTGAGGCACCCTTCGGCCCCTGCGACTCCTCTGTGCACCCCTGGGGTTGGTAATGCAGAGAGGGCAGGCGGGGTGGCAGGGCAGGGCCCTGGCATGCCCAGAGATCCGTCCCCAGCCTCCAGGCTGGGGCATGGGCCTCCTTACATGGGCTGTTTTTGTTCAGGAAAAGTCAGTCCTAAGTTTCAGGCTTCCAGCACCTTCCCCGGGATGCTTCCGGTGGATATTTCCAGTGGCGAGTGGCTGAGGTCGAGCTCCTAAATCAAATGAGAGTATTAAACTGGATCATAGACTCGCAGGCCCGAGGGCCGGGAGGGGAGGACACAGGGCTATTGTACCCTTTTCATTCCCCCAAGAGAAGCCCAGGGATCCAGGCCTTTTGAAACATTACCACCTAATTCACTGGGGGCACCTGCTTGTTTTTAAAGTCACAACACTGCTGGTTTCAAATGAAGCGCCTGTGGGTGAATTGGCTTTTCTTGTCCAGATATGAAGGGCAGGAGACACTGGACATGGGTCCCCTTCCCACCAGCACTTGGCCTGACCCACTGCTCACTTCCATGCCTGGCTGCGCTGTGGGTAAAACACAGGGCTGGGAACCACCTGGGCAGATCCTACCCTGACAGGAGGCCTGACTGCTCCGCTGACAGAACCCTGGGGCAGCCAAGCCAGTCTTCGAGGTTGCCTTCAGGACATCAGTCAGGGGGCCCCCAGCTTCATGATGGCCCTATGTGCCTTGGGGACATTACATTTGGTGGTTCTGGCAGTATCATACCCTCCCATATATTCTGTCACCCACCCCCATTTTGCAGATGGGAAGGCTGAGGTCCCAAGGGGCTCCTGTACCTTCGTGGGATGGGATGCAAAGGGGGTATGGATTCCAAGCCAGAGCTCTATCTGCTTTGCTTTGCAGCTCTGCACCCTGGGACACGGAGCTGGCCCTGGGAACCGACCGGGTGACCTAAGTGGGAGCCCCTACCAGGGCATCAGCTGGCCTTGGGAGGGCACTGTGAGCAGGTGGGAAGTCAGAGTCACCTGGTCCCGCTTCGGGCTGGGGAACCGCAGGGGCTGTGGTGGCCCCACCTCCCAGAGCGCCCTGCGCACAAGGCTGCTGAGTAATTCTCTCTGCAAACGGCTCAGTTTCACATGCTTGCGTTTCCAGTAACTGCGTGGGTGGATTTGTTTCATTTGAGGGGAAAATAAAACAAAACAAAACATGGAGGGATTTTCTTTCCCAAGAAGAGAGCTGGCTAATGACAGGTCTCGCGCGTGCGGCTCCAGGCACCCTGGTGCAGTTCCGCAGCCAGTGGGGCCCCCTGGCTGATGGCAGCTTCCAAGGAGAAACCACTTAGTCACTCACAAGCAGGACCAGGTGCCAGAGGTCAGGGGGTGGGGAGCGGTGAGGCCTGGTCCCCAGGCTGCCCAGGAGCCGCAGCGCCCGACCAGGGCTCTTTGCGGCTCAGCACTGCCTGCACCAGGCCGGGGGAGGGGTGCTGGGCAGAGAGCGCGGGCGCCAGGCCAGGCGAGGCAGTGCCCGTACTGGTGCAGGCACTCAGGACGTGGACCGGGGACACTCTCTAGCTTTTGCTGCAGAAGGGCTGAGAAGCAGCTCCCAGGGGCAGGGAGGGGAGAGTGGGCTGCGTGTGGGTGTGGGCTGTCCTCTCACATACCCCCAGCCAAGTGATGGCAGCATGCCAGTTGGGTCCAGGGAGCTGGCCGTGGCCAGGGGACTTTGGCGCTGGCGATGGGCAGGCCCTGGGGCCTCCGCTGTGCCCTCAACTGGGGGTAGAGCCTTCCCAAGCTGTGCCCTGATGATGGGCTCAGAAGGGTGAGGGGGGGCTCCTGAAGGTACCCGTGTGCAGGGTCGCGTGTCCTGGAGCATGTGTGTCCTGCAGTCCCGGAGCGGGCACCAGCTCGGTGGCTGTGTGCGTGCAGCCAGCCTGTTTGTGTCCTGCTTCTTTTCCTCCTTCGCTCCTCTTATTCTTTTTTTCTTGGGGGGAGGGGGGTGGTAAAGGGGTACTCAGGGCCTCTGCCCTGAGCTATATCTGTAGCCCTGCGATCCTCCTGTCTCAGCCTCCCAGCGTGCTGGATTACACCGCCTTTCCTTAGGACAGTGGCTGCCTCTCCCAAGTGAGGGCCACCTTGGGAGCCATGTCCAGCCTGGACGTGAGGCTGAGGCAGTTCTGGGCCTGGCTAAGAGCTGGGCTTGGTGGCTGCAGCCTGGTACTTGGGCTTAGTGTTTTTAACCTTCTGAGCCTCAGTTTCTCTCTGTGAAATGGGGGCGAGGGCTGGATGGAAGCAGGCTGTCTGACACCATCCTTCCAACAGCTGGGACCCCAGGCCCAGGGGCCTACATGTCGGAGGGTCTTAATTGAGGCCTCCATCCCAGCCTCGGAGGGCCCTGTGTGCTGCCTGGAAGGAAACGCCCAGCAGTCTTCCAAACCATGCAACCCAAGGTCAAAGGGGCCAAGAGGAGGAGAGGTCCACTGGGCCCCAGAGGGCTTTGATGCAGATCCACGTTTACTCGGCCTATGATGCTGGGAGGCTTCCTGGAGGAGGCTGGGCCTTGCGTGGGCTGTGGGAGAACTTGAGAGCAAGGGGGAAGGAGAAAGATTCCAGGCCAGGGGACGGCGGGGTGGAAGGCGATGTGGATGCAATCCAGCACAGCGTGGCTGGGACCTGCAGATCCAGTGTGTGCCTTACGGATCACCGTCCTAGTCGGTGACTCCAGGCTGGGAAAGGCAGTGATGCGGGCTTTCAGGCCCTGGGCCAGGACAGCATCAAAGGTGTGTGTCGCTGGCTTCCTGTGACAAAGGGGCCGAGTTGCTTTCTGAGGCCCTGCAGCTTCCTGGCTGCCTGGGTGCGAGCTGTTCACTCCTCCCGGGCCTTCTGTTTCTCCTGCTCGTGCGCCCGTGTGTGAAGAGTCCATGTCCCAAGAGCCAGCGCAAGCTGGGTGGACCAATGTGGGCTGTGCCAGGGCAGGTGGGGACAGGAAGCAGCTGTGCCCAGTCCCCTTCCCAGGCAGCCTGGAGCCCTGGTGCTTCCAGTGCCCAGGGTCAGGTCTCTGGGGGCCAGGCTGAGGGTGGGCAGGGGTGAAGATGAAAATGGGCACGCAGCGGTGGCTGATGCCCCGTGGCTCGGCCAGTGTGAGGGAGCCCCCCCTGCCCCATTCCCCCTGTTTCGTGTCTTCTCTGGCCTGGGCCTCTGCCTCCTCCGCTGGCCATGTGGACATGGCCTGGGCATAGCATCTCCAGGCTGTGTGGGAACCAAACGGGGGCAGCGGTGTGGTGCCCTGCTTTGTGGCCCACCAGGCTCCTTGCCATCTCCTCTTTGGCCCAGGGTCACCTTCTCCTGGGAGTACGGCGAGCTTTGACCTGGATCCTGGATCATTCTGTAACCTCCTTGGGCCTCAGTTTCCACATCTGGAAACCCCACATCTGGAGGTCCTCTTGCAGAACTGCTGCGGGGCTAGCTGAAGACAGGTGTGGAGGCTGGAGAGTTGGTCTTTTGTACATTCAGCAGTTTGGGCACACTTCACGCTGATCAGGACCTCTGGAGATACAGCCAGACCAGATGGGGTCCCTGTCCCTGAAGACTTGCTGTCCACGGTCTGGACAGCCACCAGAGTAGGCAATGGTAATGTGTGAAGAAGGTGCCCTGGCATGGGCTGGGGTGCCCTCACTGGGTCTCAGGAGGCATTAGAGCAGCGTGGTGAGGTCCCCATCCTGCATGCATCGCTCGCTCTCTGTGGCTGGCTCTGCATTGGGACCTGAAGTGGAGCAGCCCTGAGTGTCCACCCTGGGGAGGGACAGGAGTGGTGGAGAGGGGAGACAGGACGGGCAGCAGGGTGATGGGTTTTGTATGTCTCCAAGCGGCCGCTGCACCTATATGGCTGTTGCTGTGGCCACCCTTTGCCATCTTCAGGTGGGAAGTCACCTGGCTGCCTTTGCTGTCCCAACCCAGACCTCCCTGAAGGGCTGTGGCTGGGCCTTGGCCCGAGCTGACCACTTGCTGGCCAGAGTCCAGAGTCCTGGGCAGCTGGGTCTGGTGATTGGGATACAGCCTGGTGTGCCTGCTCGGGGCTGGTAAGAGGCTTGGTGTGGCTGTCCAGGGTGGTGTGGCTTCTCTGTCCCCACCCCCTGCTGTAGTTCCTGCCTTCTCACTTTGCGTGGCAGGGACTTCCTCCTCCAGATATGTACAGACACTCCGGAGTGAACACCAGACAGTGTCCTAAGCGAGGGGCTGGAGCCGGAAGGAGACGGACTGGAGGGTGACAATTAGCTGTTCTTGTCCCTGTGGCCAGGACCGCCCTCTGTGTCTTGCATTCGTCCTCCTGTATGGCTTCCTCTTATACCAGATGGCTTTAACCTGCGGGGGACTTGCCTCCCAGGTGGATACAGAGGTGAGGTACCCCCATTTCTTTTGTGCCTTGGGAGGCTCCCAAGGGCCTGGAGATCTCCTGTCACTTTAGTGTCCCCTGAACATGGTTTGTGGGGTGTTTATAACAGCTGCTTTGTTCTCACTTATTCCTCAGTGCACAGGGGAAGGGTACACGCACCGCCCTCTTTCTATTGTGAAGGATCTCAGGCTGTGGAGCAGGAGGGACCTGAGGGTGCTGGGTCCTCACTTGTGAGGAATCCTAGGGAGAAGGTCCCAGCACGTCTTCCAGGCAGATTTTGTGGATCACTGTTGGGTTCCTGATGCTCACCTGGATGGTGGCTGGGGCATGTGGGTAGGGATCGGATGGGCGAGTATATAGGTGGGTGGGCATATGGGTAGCTGTATGAATGGTTGGGTGAGTGGATAGATGGGTGGTGGATGAATGGATGGATGGATGGATGGATGGATAGGTGGGTGGGTGGGTAGGTGGATGAATGGGTAGGTGGGTGGGTAAGTGGGTGTATGTATGGATGGACAGATAGATAGGTGGTCAGGTGGCTGAATGGGAGAGCGACCTAGCCAACCTCCTCACTGATGACCGAAAAGCTGTCACCTTTGACCCATCGACATATCGTAGGGTTCCATCCTCCTAGGTCGTAGTCCCCATGCCTATGCTTGGCACATGATAGGGCTTGGGTTCCTCAACCAGAAGGAAGACTGAATCTGCTGACCCTTCTCTGTTCCTGTGTCCCCGCGTTGGATCATGTGTGTTCACAGCTGCCCAACGCCTCCCTCTTAATGGTGTGCTGGACGTGGACTGTGTGTTTCCCGTGGCCTTGTAAGGGCTTCTCATTTATGTCACCTGTGTCTTTTAGGCTGAAACCCCCCTGGGGGCCAGGTCTAGTGGGATGGGGCTCTCATCCACTGGGGACATGAAAGGATGGAAGCCCCTGTTCCAAGGCAGGAACCTGCTCTTTTTAAAATCGGCATCTCAGCCAGATGTGGTGACACGTACTTATAATCAATCCCATCATTCCGGGAAGCTGAGGCAGGAAGGTCACAAGTTCCAGTCCAGCTGGGGCAATTTAGATTTAGTGAGAGCTTGTCACAAAATAAAAAATAAAAAGGCCTAGGGCTAGACCTCAGCACAAAGATCCTGCATTTAATTCCCCAAAAAGTAAAATAGTCGTTTTGCTCACCCTTGTCTGGCCCTTCCACACTGAATTCCTGAGTCCTGACTCCCGCCTTCAGGCCCAGGCCCTGGGAGTGACTTTGCCAAGGATTCTGATGAAAGGGGCAGCGGGTAATTACAGGTGCTGGAAATAGTCCCACTTCCTGTCAGCCTCCTCCTCCTCCCCCCCTCAAAAAAAGAAAACAACAAATTTCCCCAAAAACACTAAGCTGAAAAAAGCTCTTAGACCTTAGTTTAGTCTGCAGGGGCGGCCTGGGTGGGCGGCCTTAAACATTTGCATTCCTGGGGCTTAGCGGCCCCCAGAGGGTCCGGTTTCTGGGTTAGTGGTCCCCAAGCAAGCCAGCCAGCGAGCTCCATGTACAAAGACAGAGTGTGTGCGGTGGAATTCCAAGTATCCGGCCAGCAGGCGGGGGCTGCAGGCACAGGGCCTGCTCTTCAGCTTGGGCGAGAGCCACTCCGTGCAACCCCGAAGGAGCCCACCCTGACCTGGGTTCACAACCTGGGTGCCCAGAGAGAAGCCTCACCGAACTTCAGGGCTTGCCCTGGGCTGAAGACCCTGTCCAGAGCGGTGAGAAGCTCTGGGGAAGCCAGGGAGCCGTGGGGGTGGCCGGCTGGTGAGGTCACCATTTTCTCCCATGCGCCTAATTTTCCCCGTAATGCACTTTTGGCAGAGAGGGCGAGAGGTGGGTCACGTGACCAGGTCCTGTGGGTCAGGATGGTGGATCGAAGTAGCTAACATGCCTGCCCTCCCTCCGCTCCCACCCATCATGAGCTTGGTGAGCTCCTTACCAACCACCCAAACCCACAGGATTGTGCTCCAGGGATGGAGGCTTCCGTGTTCTTTTTTGTTGGGTCCGTCTCTCCGGGTTCTCTTTAGCCAGGCCCAAGGCAGAGTTTGGGGCAGCGTTGTCTCGTCTGATCTTCAAGTTGTTCCTCTGGGACAGGATTGTTATCCTTGGTTTGCAGGTGGGTTAACTGAGGCTCAGAACACTCTCAGGTCAGAGCTGGGATTCGAACTCAAGTTCGTACAGGTGTTGTGTCTGTCTCTGTTGCAAGCTTTCCCCCAGAATCTTCTCCTTTGTTCTTCTGGTCAGGAATAGTTCCTGTCCCACCCCACCCCCATCATGCACCGGGCTCTAGGCAAGAGGGACCTCAAGTCCTGACTTGATGGACAGGGGACGTTGGCCAAGAAGGCCCAGGGTTCTTTGCCACTGCACATCTTCAGCATCTTAGGAGAAATGGTGTCCATGCTGGCCAGAGGGTGAGGTCGACACCTGGGAGGTCCTAGGACTGTGACCACCTGTTGGCTCCTTTGCGGCTGGAAATTGGCAAGAGGCCAGCAGAGTGGGCGGCAAGCGACAGGTGTCAGAGAAGGACGCTGGTCTGGCCCAGGCCCTGCTCATGGTCAGCAGGAGGAAGCCCCGCATTAGGTCACCAGACACCCAGCGCTCCACACCCGCCTTCCTGGTGCGCGTCCCAGACCCTTCCCTTTGTTGTCTGGCGCGTCAGACGTCTGTGCATGCTCGGAGGTTCCTGAATGAGGCTTGGAAATAGGTCACTCCCTTCCCGTGCCGCCAGCACTGACCCATGTGTGACCTTCCCCGCGGTGACACTGTCTGGCTGTCACTCTTTGATGCTGGCTGTTAGGGGCCGGACGGCCACCTCATCCCATCTGGCCTTCAGGGACTTCTCCACCCCAGCTGCCACCCCTGGATGCGCCTTCCGCCAGCACCTCCTCCCCTCTGCCATGTTGGAAAGGGGAAATCCGAACTCGGGACCTTCCGCCCAAGCAGTATCTCATGGCGCGCCAGGCTGTCGGGTGAAGCAGACAAGTTCCTGCTGGACGGCGGCCCAGGGCAGCTGGTGGTGGAATTCTGCCCCCAAGGCCCCTGCCTTCTGTGGAATCGCTGGGGTTTTTCTATTTCTTTGCTGGCTGGTCCCCAAGCTGTCCCTCCGGGCTGTAGGCAGAGATCATAGCGGATCTGGGAGACACTTGCTGAGGAGGTCAGAGGAACCCACTTCTGCACGTGCCTGGGTGCCTGGGTGCTCACGCGAGTGTGGCTACCCGGGTCTGGGTGTGGTCTCTGGCCCCTCCCTCACTGGCACTGTGTCTGACTTTGCTTGTAGCCAACTTTGCCCCACCAGGCCCTTCTGCCATGAGGTGACTAAACCCCTGAAACCGTGAGCCAGTTTAAACCCTTCCCCTTTAAGTGTTGGGTACTTGGTGCCAGCTATGGGCAAGCCCGCTGATGCCAGAGGCCTCCAGGGTTGCAACCTCAGGAGCTCAAGGAGGACCCAGAGCAGTGGGGTCACAGCAGAGCCCAATGGGACAGGGTGTCTGGTGCCTGGCTGCCTGTGCCTTGCTGTCCTGGACCATGTCCCTTTATGGCCAGCCATAGGAGGCTCTCCTTGGCGAGGCTGGGGGTCCTGAACTCTGTGCCCACTGAGGGGGCTGTCAGATGGGGCCAAGGCAGGAGTCAGGGCAAAAGCTTGCCGTGCCTCAGAGAAAATCCAAACCTGGGTTTCCCTGCCGTGGCGTCTGCCACCACCCGCTGTCTTGTTCCATAAAAGGAACTTTGTGTGTGGCTTCTGGTGCCCAGACATTCTGGGCAGGGTGTTGTGGCCTCCCAGCCACAGCTGTGCTGCAATGGTCACTCTCGTGACCCCTGACTTCTTGGAGCCACTGCTGGGCTAGATGGTCACGTTTGAGACAAAGAGTGTGTTCTTCCTGCTGTGGGGCTGCTGTGACCAGGTCCAGACCTGACATAGGACACCAGGTGGGGTGGGACCAGGGATGCTGGTCTCGTGGACTGGCAGATGGGAGAGGCCACAGCTGCTCCTGTCTTTGGGGACTGGCTGATCCTGCCCCCTAGAGCAGGTAAGCTCTGGCCTCATTTAGGGACTGAGGTTTGGATCAGGAAGAGGAAGCCAGCCGGGGACAGACAGACAGACAGACAGATGCCTGGTCATCTGGCCGGGAAGATGGTCTGGTTGGGGACGCTCTGGAGTCTTCTTTGCTAGAACAGTGTCCAGGCAGAAGGTAGCAGGTGACTCAAAAGTGCCACTTGCTGACCTAATAGGTGCTTATTGAGTACCTACTATGGGCCACACACCCTTCTGGGTCCTCACATGCACTGTGGCATGAGACCCAGGTCCTTGCTCTGGCGGGACACCTGCTGTCCCAGGGGAACTGTGATGCCCGTGACCAGTAAGTATGGTTGTCCCCCATGTGCAGCACCGGGTGCTGGATGGGGCAGGACACATCTGCCATGTGTTATGCTGGCAGTGGGAGGGACCTCAGGGAGACTTCAGAGCAGAGGCTGAGGGCAGATCGAGGAGCCCTGGATCCCCAGGCTTTGTGTCCAGAGCTGGCAGAGGGCCTGATTCCGTGTGGGGATTGGGCTTTGCAAAAGTAGCTGGAAGTGGGGGGCTGGACAGCATGATAGGGAGAGAGGAAGCAGGTGATAAGCTGTCCTGAGTCTAGGGACACAGTGAGCTTCTGCCTGGGGTGGCCGTGTGACTTGTCAGCAAGGGCAGTGGCAGGAAAGGGCAGAGGGACAAAGCCAGAAGGTGGCATCGGGTCACACAGTGCTTTGTGCGTGTGCATGACTCTGACCCCTGCCTTTTCCTGTGCCTGGTTCCTAGCAGGTGCCTGGTGGTTCTGCTGGGTGGCCTGATGTTTTGTGGAGGTCACCAGAGGGTTTTGAGCCGGTGCACTCCCCTGGGAGGGCATGAGAGGGCTCAGCTTAGAGCCTAGCCTTGGACCCCCTCCCTCCCACTCCACCCAGCCAGGTCCTGCCACAGGCTGCCTCCTGTCCCCTCTGTGGAAGGCGTGGCATACTTGGATGACAGTGTTGAGCCTGTCATTTGCCAGCCCCCAACACCCAATCAGAGCGGCTGAGCCCTCCTCCCCCATGAGGTTCCAGCAGGGCTGGCCGGGCTCAAGGGGGTGCAGGCACAGGCCCATGTTTCTAAAGCAGCCACTGCCAAGATGCCCTGTCACGTGGGCATCCAGCTTCCTGGGCTGGTGTGGTGCTCTCTGGTATTGAAGGTGGAGGGAAAGCCCGGCATGGTGGTGCATGGCTGTAATTTGGAGGGGCTGAGGCAGGGGGGTGGCACCTTCGGCGCCTCAGAGAATCCTATCCCTGCCATGCAGAGGGATGGAGCCCTGCAAGAGCCCCAGAGTTCTCATGCTGTCAAGATGGAGGCAAGGCCTGGAGGCAGGGACAGGGTTTGGGGTCCCTGAGGCCGGGGACTGGCTCCCTCCTGTTCCTTTATTTCCTCTGTCCCAAGGTGTGTAGCGAGGTCAGCTGCTGCCATTGAGAGGTTAGAAGCATCCTTTCTGGGTAGGATTTGCTCTCTATCTTTGTTAACTGGGTTTTGGTGCTCATGGGAAGCACCCCTGGGTAGTGAAGGGGGCAGCTGGCAACAATCCCTGTGGCCCCACTAACACCCTGAGGGCCATTAAGTCACTGTTCTGAGCTTGATCTCCATGCCATGGAGCCCATGGTGCCTGAGGGTCATTCAGGCTACTCCCTCTGGCAGCACCCAGAGCTACCCGCAGGGCACGCAGGACAGTCGGGGTGGTGTCCGGGCAGTCACTCAGGTGGTCAGAGCGGTGCAGGGCGGGCAGTCAGCTCAGGTGACCTTGGGGTGGCCGTCTGCACGTGGCCCTCGTGCTCCGTGAGGGACCAGGCTGAAGGGCCACAGGGGCCCAAAACAAGAGTTAGGAGGCAGGTCTGAGAGCCCTGACTACCCCCGTCTACTGTCCCAGAGGAGCCAGTAGGGCCAGAGTCCCTGGAGATAAACAGCGGCTGGGTCCGCAGCCAGCAGAGCGGGAAGCGCCGTCCCGGGGGCTTTCCTCATCCTTGAGTTTAGTCTGCGATGGTTTCATTTGAAAGGCTTTCAGCCTCTGAGTCAAAACACAAAAATCCCCGCGGACACTGAGGCAGCGCAGGGCAGCTGGCACCTTCTCTGGGGCTCCCTAATCCTTCCCTTCCGTCCCGTGGCCTTATGCAAGCTTCTAGGCCCTGGGGCCACCTGGTTCCTGTCTCCCACTGTCCCCGTGCCAGACTGTAGGACCCTGTGCATGAGTGGCACAGCAAAGGCGTTGGGGTGGCCACCCACACCCTCAGGCTGTCACAGGACAGCCTGCGCAGTGTGGTCAGAAAGCGCTGCCGTGGTTTGCTCTTCTGTCCGTCCATCTAGTAGCATTTGGGGTGCATTTGGGGGTGCGCACGGCCTGTCGCTGCCTCAGTGCTGGCGGTGAAGTAGTTACATACTAGTCCTTGTGGGGAAATGGGCTCTAAAGTTGGCTGCTCACCAGCAGGGTGACAAACTGGCAAACGCTGGTAAACTGTGCTACTCATAGGTTCTGGCCTGGGTCTGTGAGGGGCTAGGGACATGGCGGCACCCAGCACCCTTGGGTGCATTATCTCCAGGAACTTGGGCCTAGGGAGCAGAGCGTGGGAGTGCTTTGGCCATTTCCTGAGGTCCCAACCAGGGCTGGGGAACTCGCTGGACCAGAGGGTGTCCCTGGGCTTCGCCGCCACACGGTGCATGGTCTGCCAGAGGCCTGGCTGTGTGCCAATAAAACTTTATTTAC
>PVKN010008601.1:0-24914 GCA_004027915.1 Capromys pilorides | reverse complement strand
ATGCTGCCTGAGGCTGAAAGAAGTTGGGTGGGGCTCACTCCCTTCACCAAGTTCCTGGCCTACAGACTCTGTACCCCAGCCCTGGCCCCACCCAGACAGAAGAGCCCAGTCCCCAGAATGCTACCAGCTGATTCAATGCCAGACCCCCCAGGAATTTTCTCCAGCCACAGACAGTGGATTCAGGGGTGGAGCAGTCCTGTGGCACAGAAGTCCCCGCCCCTAGCAGGGCTGTGTGCTGTTAAACCCTTCATGAACTATGACCGTCCTGAAGTTAAAATGCATGCCCCGCACCTTGCCTGCTGCACATGCCAGCTTGGCGGCATGGAGCACTGCAGAGACTCAGCTGGTTCCTCATGATCTTGGGGCTGACTGAGAGATGAGACTCGAGGCAGGCAGACAGCAGAGTGCCCCCAAGAGAGGATCACCCCAGATACCGTGAGTCTGGAAGAAAATCTGAAATTACAGTTCAGATTATGGATTCCACTGAATGTGTGTCACTTATACACCATCATAAGCACGAATAGTAGTGGAGCCATCATAAATCAAGGGCTGCTGTACGAAGGCTTCAAGCAGAAGCTGTTCTGAAGAGCCAGCTCGGCTTCCAGAAGTCCTGAGGGGTCAGCAGAGCCCTTTGTGCTGAGACCAGGAGCACTCTGTTAAACCACGTGCCCGCACACCTTCCCAGGACCTTGGCAAGGGACACTTGGGAAATGGGGCGGATAGAGTTGAAAACGGATTGAGATATTGAAAGTGTCTGTAACACATTGTATTACTGTAGCAATAATTGTAATGAAATATTTTCTGATCCCCAAAATGAAGAGAACCCTTTAAAGTGAAATAAGAATGAGTTGTGGCAGAGAACAATAGTTTCTAAAATACAGTTTGCGAGCAGCAGCAGATGCAGGATAATGAGCTCAGCCACCTCCAGTGCAGCGCATCTGTCCTTGGGAGACCATCTCAAAGCAGTTCTTGGGTGCGCTGGCTCTTGCGTTTACCAGGCGTTACATGTGACGTGGCATAGCTTGTTTAGGCTCAACATGCCGTAAAAAAATAGGCAAAAAAAAGTATAGAAAGATGAGGACATTTTAAGGAAGACAGGAGAAAAGAAGGGGTAAGTGAGTGAATAAGAGGTAACGTTTGCTGAGAAAGATAGAGAAGAAAAGTGTTATGGCTTGCATCTAGGTGTCCCCCATCTCAAAGCCTCATGCAGTTGGGGGGTGGCTCCTTGGCTCCTGGAGTTCGTGACTCATTTTTGATCCAATGCTGGGATTGTTTGCAGGTGTGAGTGCTACACCTTGGCTATGGCTGGGTAATCTGTGTAACAGAGTAAGGAGGGGAGAGAGGCCAGCAGGCTGCCTGAGCTGCTGCCACTCCCTTTGCTCTCTGTTCTTGGCTGCTACCTTGAAAGGTTGCTCTCTGCCCTGTGCTGCTCTGCCCTGGAGCCAGCTGAGCATGGACTGAACCCCTAACCACTGGGAGCTACATAAGCCTTTCCTTCCTTCATTTTGGATGTCAGGTATTTGTCCCAGCAATGAGAGAAGAGTAACCGAGACCCAAAGATGCCCACCAGCTGTGAGGGCTGCGCTCCCGCACTGAGTCTCCATCACATGACACCCAGGCAAGATGGATCATCCTCCAGGCAGGCAAGGGTTGCAAGGCTGCTGTTTCAGAGCTTGCAGCCTTGGTTGCCAGGCGCTGCTGCCATGGGCCTGTGGGAGGGCAGTGCATAACGGCTCCAGCGCATGCCCCAGGATGCCTGCATACCTCATGGTGGCCAGGAAGTGAAGGGAGAGGGAAGGAGCCCTAACACCCCCTCAAGGGCATGACTCTAGTAATCTCCCTTCCGTCCTCTAGGCCCCACCTCCTAGATAGTTTGCACCTCCTGATCACACCAGAGGCTGGCAACAAGCCCTAGGAGTGGGTGGGGCTTGGGGGACACTCAAGATCCAGATTCTAACAAAGCTCATCCCTCTTGCTTCCTCACCCATGACGCCAGCTGTCTCTGCAGTCTGGAGGTGCAAGTGTCTGCTGGTCCTGACTGGCAGTGCCACAGGTGACCTTCCCTCGCAATAGTCACACCCTGCAAAGTGCTCATAACGTACCTAGTTTTGCTCACTTATGCACCACAAAGGTAACTAAAGGTGGACAGCCAGGCCTAGCATAAGCCACTCAGCATTACTAGATGGCCATCTTCTCACTCGTTCTCCTGAAAGGCCTGTCCCCTCGGGCCTTTGAGGGGGCCACCCTTTTTTAACTGGCCATTAACATTCCTTTCTAAATATTAGACTGCATAGCCTTTCAAGTAGATCCAAATTGATTTGGTTCTTCTGATTAACTCAATGTTACAAGAAATGAAGGAAAGTACTAGAAAGCAGGCCAAACACAGTAACCCCCTCCAGCAAGGGCAGCGCCCTTGACAATAATCCAAGGAGTAATAATGGAGGAGTGTATAGGTTAAATGTATAGATTAAGTGACTACAGCCATATTGATGCATAACCTCCAAGACTGCCCGGAGTAACCCCTGCTAATTTTTTCTGCATAATTTCCCAGCAAACTATATATAGAGTATTTTGTGAAGCTCCAGGGATTTGCCTAATTATTTGATATCAGCTTAAATCGAACCAGGGACATTCCAGGTAGCATGGAGCCATGTTTGTCTTAACCCATATATACACTCCTCTTCATGAACTGAGCTGTAATGATCCTGTGGCATTGCTGCACAGAACCATGTTTCTTCAGCAAACTTCCCGGTGAATTGTCCTCTGTTGTCCTCATGTGTCTGCCCCTCTGTGGGCTCCGGGTAGTTTGGGAGTGGCCTCAGGCGCTAGAACTGCATTGTTTCAGAAAAAGAGGAAAGAGCCCATCTGCTTGTGCTCTGAGAACTGCACGCGAGCGCAGAAGGCAGACTATGGTCAAAATAACTGTAACTCTGGGAGGACACATCAATACAAATAATTTCTACACCTCCTTAGAAAACCTTGATGACCAGGGTTTCTCTTCTTCACCAGATGGATATAAAACAGTTGAAGTATTGTGTAATGATTTCACCTTTTCCTTCCCACATGACAATGGCTTTTAAAAGTTCATAATATTGAGGAAAATGAGAAAATTAGCATTCCCTGTTCTGTCTTCTGAGGGATTATAGTTTTATTTTGATGTTTTCTTTCTCAGTCTTGGCTCTCCATGTCCTTGAACCATTCATTCTAGGTTTATAGAGATGGAACTCAAATCAAGAAATTTATTCTTTTTTTATTTTTAAAGAGAGTGTAAATTAGAATTAAAAAAGAAAGGGAAATCTCTTACCCTTGGTTTTCATGTAAAGTTGTACAGCCCATGTTCCATGGCTCCTAGCTTGGATCTCTAGGGCTTGGGCTGATCGGTCCTAGGTGTTTATAGATGTTGCGTGCACTCAGTTCTCCACCACTAGAAGTTACACCTCACATCTTACTCAGAAGAGAATTCTATTACATTTCCTGAATGCATTGTCCTCAATTTAATTCCAAAAATGTATCCAGTAGATGGCTGATCGGCTGGGGATGTTGCAGAAAACAGGACTGGCCATGCCGTTCCTGCCTGGGAGACCAGCCCTGCAAGAAAGGTTGCAAAGGTGTTGGTCCTAGGAAGACGGTGTCCTCACTCTGCAGCACGATCTTCCTAAAATGCCCGGACTCATAGGCAGGAGGCTGGAAGCAACAAGGACTTACTGGGTGTTCCATGACGCCTTGGAGAAGTCCGTTATGCACTCCGTGGCTTGCTGGAGCTGTGGGGTAGCCCAGCCACGGAGGGTGCAGCTGAATGGGCTGTGCTGCCACTCTGCAGCTGCAACTCAGCTCCATCACCAAGTGCCCTCGGGACTGGGGACTGAACTCAGCACCTTGCCTGTGCCAGGCAGGCGCTCATGCTACTGAGCTATCTCCCTGGCCCTGCACGCCTCATCATATTCTCCCACGTTCTGCTTCTGCTAATGTCTCCTAAATGGCACAGTTAATTCAATAAACTCCGCTGCATGATTAATACTTCTTCCTCAAGTCGTGCTGTTGGCTGGGATTTTTATCTCTCGGTGTGGCTGCATTCCTTTTGTTATGAGAATTGCTGTTACTCGTGTTAGTCATACTACTAATAATGTTCTGTCTCATGGCAGAACACATCACAGCTATCAACTCGCTGAAAAGTCATCTTATCACAATGTTCCTGCGTCTGCAAACATCAAATCCTGGCAGGAAACCATTAAAAGAACAGAAAAAGGTTATTGTGCTGCCTGTCACCCCGTGGACTTAATTTGTCAGGAAACAGCACTTAGTGAGAAGCTGGTGCTTGGCCGACTCAGAAGGAGACTGCGAGGCACTTTCTCTGAGGGCCTTTGCACCTCCAAACCAGGAAAGTGGGGAGATGGAAGATGGAGGTGAAAGTGGAGGACCTCCTGGCTGAGCTGCCAATGGCCATAGGGAGAAGGAACGAAGTGGAAGTGCTTGGGGCTTGACTGAGTCTCTAGAGCTCTGGAAGTATTTTGGAGGGAATGCGAGCACTGCAGAAACTTCCTGAAGAGCAATGGGTGTCTTGCACTCCACAAACCCGAGCCCAGAGAAAACCTCCAGGAAGTTCCAGTGTGGCACAGTGTCCAGGACCACTCTATGGGGCGGACCTGGGGCAGACACTGGGGCCCAGAGACCACAAACCTCTACAAAGGAAGTACAAATCACCTCTTGCGGACTTCTGTGGTAGTGAGCCCATGGTTGGGGGCGACCCAGCACAGGAGCCCTAATTGCCACTTGAACACGGCCCTCCTATCGCCCTGTGGGCCTTTATTCTGTGGGGAGCTGTCAATTCAACTCTACACGGGCAGGTTCTTATCAGCAAGCGGTTACTGCCCCTGGGCTGTGCGTTAATTAAGGTGGCTTTGTACGCGCTCATTCATCACCTGGCTGCTTCTTTAGTTCCCGCCTCCTCAGCCACCAGGACAATCTATAAATCTCCTCCAATATGAAATTATGAAGTGGGATGCTTTAATTTATTACAATGTAATAAGTCAGGCTAATGCAGGGCTGCACGGGGCGGCGCGGACGCGGGCTGCTGGCCAGTGCCGCCCTCCTCGTTACCTGGGCCCCTGGAGGCGCAGCAGGGCCAGAGCCCTCGGGGCCACCTCAACCGAGCTCGCCTACCCTGGGCCTGCCTCATTCAGAGGGACACAGGCCGGCCAGAAAGGACAGCTGCACTCAGGCAGTCTGAGACAGGCCCAGAGGACCCTCTGACCCTGGGATGCAGAGAAGGGAGTCACATCCTGAGCTCCGGGATGTCTTCCAGGGGTGTGGGAGGGGCCACCGGGAGGGGCACCTGCGGAAGGCACCCGTGCGTGCGTGCGTGCGTGCATGCACGCATGAGTGTGTGCGGAAGGGACTGCCACCCAGGCTGGCACCTGCCAGCCTGCGTTCACGCCGAGTGACAGAGGACAAACTCTCCAGGATGCTCTCAAGGGTCAGCGGAGGAGAGGCAAGTGCTGGGTTGTCAGGTGCAGACCTAGAGCCGCAAGCTCCTCCAGGAGAACCCCGGAAGTGCTAATTAAAGGGGTTGATCCCCAGGCTTCTCTCGCTAGAGGATGGATGGATTAGCCTACAGTTGTGGAGCCCAAAAATCAATATTTCTATCAAGTTGCCCCAATGATTCTTAGGACAGCCCTTGCTATCACGTCTCCTCCTCTTAAGCCAGTGATCCTCAGTTCTTCCCCACTGTAGCACACTGGTAGATGCTGTTTGTATGAGTGACAGTCTCCACCAGGAAAGCCAGATTTTCCCCCAGGACAGTGATAAATAGAAGAATCAACATGATGGTGTAATTTTTTGTATGTTAACTATGAACTCTTTCTACTCACAGATTTTTAACTCCATGTCCCCAGAGCTCTGCCTTACACGGCACTGTTGGCTAAAGGACATGGGATTCCCAGGTTCTACCCCTTCCTCCAGAATTTCCCAATCTATGAAATGCCCCCTGCAACTGAAACCTAGAAGCAATCAAGGGGGTGCATCAGACCAGGGTCCTGTCCAGGTACCATCACCTGAGCACTCCTGGGAAGTTGACACTCACCCAGTCGCCCTCTGCAGAATTCCACCCAAGGCTTCTGGGGATGAAGTCCTTGTTTACGTTATCCACAGAGAACACAAAGCCAGGCGTGGAGCTGGTGGTTGCTGTGGTTGAGGAGAACAGCTGCACGCATGCAGCTGTCCAGGAACAGTTGTCTTCTGTCTGTGCTATTGAACAGTTTTATCAAGTTTCCAGGTTGACAAATAACCAGGCTACAGCCTTTAACATCCTCAGAAAAGAGACAGATTTGCAACTCCATGCCAGGTGTGGTTGGGCTTGCCAACCTGTGCCAACCCTTCCTCTAAGGACAAGGGTGGCAGGCCTCGGGAGCCTGCACAGTCTCTCTGCTTTGTGGACACAGATGAGGCAAGGGGCCACAGGCAGCCTGTCTTTGGCGCTGGCAAAGACAATGACAGGCTGCTCCTTGATTTTCTGCCCAGGTGAGCGTGAGGATAGGCACGTGCTCCAGCCCCCCAGGATCTTGGTGCCTTTCTGGCCAGCAAAATGACAGGAGCATGCCGTGCCACAAACAGCGTGCTGCTTGCCACCAGGCTATAGCCAGTTGACCCATATGCTTAGCCTGGCCCTCCTTGCTCTCTTTTCATTACACAGCTTGGTAGAGACTGGTTATTTCTGTCTTTTGTCACCTCAAGCTTCACTTTACTAAAGGCCTAATCCCCAGGTGGGTGCTAAGAGATCAGGCCTTCAGGAGATGACTGGGGCATGCAGGTTGAGCACCTGTAATGATATTAGTGAAAGGGACATATATAAAAATGGCTCTGTCCTCCCTCCCCTGCCCCCACTCACTCACCTTCATAGTAGGAGAATGGTCATCTATAAACCAAGAAGCAGGCACTTAGAAGTCAATTGGACACCAGATCTACACATGCCTCAGTCTTGGGCTTCCCAGCTTCTAGTAGCATGACAAATAAGTACCTATTATGTAACTAACTACTAGGGCTACAATAACGTGTTATGGGAGCCCAAGCTAAGTCATAGCACTCACTTCTGGCTAATCTACTGTCACATCTGTGAACTTCTCGCATTTATTTTCTACTACCTGTTGTGTCCTGGTAACAGATGAGCTCCACAAGGGCAAGTATTGTTTTGTTCATTGACACATCCCAGTTCTGATACATCTCAGCCACCTCCAACAGTGCTGGCTCCTGGTAGACACCTGGCCTGAGGGACACCAAGCATGGGCAAGACTAGATGGTAGAAATGGGCTTTCTCAACCTTCTTCTCACCCCACAAGAGAGGACTCATGGGGAGGGACAGTGCGTGCCTGCTCCATGCCTCTAACTCCCCTGGGTGTGTATGGAGCTTTCTACTATCTTCATTATCTAGAAAGAACTGAGAAACCCAAGGTCAACCTGTCTACCAGCCTCCAAGCTGCTGTCCTGACACTCTCCACAGAAGTACCCTGTCCTTTCCATTCTGTGCTCATTAAGGGCACTGACAATCAGATCTTCCAGTGGAATATTGGTTGTTCTGTTTAACCAGGTGACAATCAACATGCTTAAGACATTATAAATTATAAACTATCGCAAAAAATCTAGTATCAATTTTAATACTTTAAAATGATTTATTAATATGCTTTCACACTATTTAAGGTGTCTGTCATTTCTCACATTCCCACAACACACTGCAAATGAGGAAGAACTTGACAAGGTGAGTAAAGGCAGAAATCAGGCTGTCTTCACGAATAGCATGCAATGCATGAGGTCCTCACAAACTGACACAAATAAGAAGAGCTATCACTGCTCCAGCTGACAAAGATGATTCCAGGGCATCGCGGACTTCTATTGCCACCTGTCCTTCCCAGAAGATGGCGGAAGAGCAAAAGTCGACTCTTTCCTTCTAGCCTCTTTCTGTCTAGCAAACTGGTTTATTTTGCTAACCCCCAATTATTATTTTGAGTATTCACCTCTAACATCGCATCCCAACCAAAATGAAAGAGTTTGTATTTGGTAGACAAAAAGATGGGGAGTGGATGGGCGGGTGGGTGGGTGGATGAAGGGATAGGGGATGGACTGATGGGTGGATGATGACAGGTGGATGAGTGGGTAGGTGGGTAGATGGATGGTTAAATGATGAATGAATGAATGATGGTGGGATGGAGAGATGATTGATTAATGGGGGTTAATTTTATGGATGAATGAGTGGATAGTTAAATGAATGAATGATGGATGGATGGAAAAATGAATGGACAATGGGTAGACAGGTGGGTGGGAGGATGAATGGTGAGTAGGTATGTGAATGGGTGAGTGATAAGTGGGTGAGAGGATGGGTAGGTGAGTAGATCGTTAAATGATGGATGGATGAATGATGGTGCGATGGATGTATTGATGAGTAAGTGTTGAGTTTATGGATGAGTGAGTGGGTGATGAATGATGACAGATGGATGGAAGGATGGATGGATGGATGGATGGATGGATGGAGGATGAATGGGAGCTCTTCCACACTCAACTGCTCTCCACTTGCCTGTTCACTGTGCTGTCCAACACAGGACCCAGCACCATCCTCAGCAGAACACACAGTACAGAGAAACTCATCCTAGGTGGTCTGGGGTTACTGGAATACTGACACTTTAAAGGATACCTCCCTCTTAGCAGCTTTTCTTTAGAGATGAGAATTCTGAAGTAAATTATGTGAATATTTAGAAGAGGGGAGGGGCAGCCCCTCAGTGACCCATCCCCACCTGGTAACCCTAGCACGGCCAGAGTGTTTCTGGTTCCTCACCTCCCCAGACGAGTGTGGCAGGGGCAGAATCTTCGGGTGCCTGGTGCATATCTGTTTAATGACTTCATCTAGCTGCAGACTTTTTCTGGAGCTTAGAAAACAGGGAGACATCCAGGCCCAGTGGTCACAGAGTACAGACTCTGGAAGCAGAGCATCCCGGTTCCTGGCACAGCTCCCAGAGCCTCCCCGTGGTGTGTGACCCAGGCAAGGTGTATAATCTCTTGAGTCTCAGTTCCTTGAGCTAGAAAATGGGAAGTGAGTCCACACTGGTGGTGTCAGTACAGGCCGGGCATTTACGCGATTTCCTGGCACCCCACAGGTGCTCTGCTAGCGTGCGCTGTCCATAACTTCACAGGCATCTACCTCACTTAGAGTCGGAGGTCCTGAGTTCAAATTCTTTCCAATTCTGATCACCTGTTTATTGACTCTGCCTGCAGAGCAATGGAAAAATTCCTTTTCCCCTCCCTGGGGGCAATGACGACCCGTATGCAGAAGAGCTGAGAGGAGTCAATGAAAAGCTGCACGTGAAGGTCAGAGCCCCCAACTAGGGTTATTAGTGATATCATTACTAGTAGTCATGTTGGCTGTGTTGGTCAGCTTTCAAATACTGAAACAATGCAGTTGTAAATGGACTAACAGGGAGGAGGTTTACTGTGCCCCTCTTGCTTGGGGCCTGTGGTGAGGCATCGCAGAATCGTAGAGACCACATGACACAGTCAAACAGCTCTCTTTTGGCAGCTAGAAGCAAAAAGGAAAGGAGTAAGAAAGCGGTTGGGGAGCCTGAATGGTCCCTGAACTCACCTCCTCAGGGTTCTGCCGCTTCGCTGAGCGCCACAGGCTGGGGCCCAGGCCCTTGGTGTGACCTGCTTTGGGGGTACATCCCAAGCCACAGACTGGAGCCCAGGTGCTTGGCATGACCCACATCGGGGATGCATCTCCAGCCACAGTAGCAGTGAATCACTCACACGTGGGGTGGAAGGTACAGGTCTGAAGAGCAAATTGCCTCTTCCTGCAGGCCCCGCGCCTCCGGCTGGCGGCTATGTGTGTGACCTGGGTGACATTACTGTTGTACAAAGGAAGCCCTGCTCCTGGAGGCCACCCACATTTAGCCTTTCTGAAGCCTCCATTTCTCATTTCTCTTAATTAATTATCCCAGCCAAATTGTCCAGGGCCATTTCATTCGCTCACTGCCTGTTTCCAAAATAACAGACTAAGGACAATATTGGGGTAAAGCGCTACTGCCCCCCTCCCATAAAAGGCAAAATAAACACATTGAAAAAGAAGGGAAGGTGAAGAGCCAGGAACAGAGAAGAAAGTGGGAAGGAGGAGCCTGCAGAGGTGAGGGCGTTTCCAGCAAGCAGGGAGCCCAGCGTGAGCTGGTGAGGAGCCCCTGAGCAGCAAGAGGGACGTGGCGGGGAGCTGCACACCGAGTGCAGGTGCCAGTGACACCCCATCAGCACAAAGCAGGCTGCTTGCCTTGGAGCCTGTGAGCAGGCAGCAGCAATGTTCTATAATTCCAGCTATTAAAAGCAGTTCAAGGGAAATCAAACCTCATTTAGCGGGGATTGCGGGGGTCTTCTCGGACTGTTTTAAAGTTTCATATTCATCTAAGGAAACAGGCAGTAATTCTCCACTGTTGGCTTTCTCGGAGACAGAGCCATTTCCAAGTTTATTAAACATCTATTGAAAGAGACAAGGAGGGCTTCTGGATGTCTTCTCCCTCTCCTACCCCCACACAGAGGCAGGGCTGTGAGAGGTTTTCTAAGTTGAGGGAAACCACAGGGACAGATGGAAGATTTCCTGCAATTTGCATTTCAATCCAGGTTGTCCCCGCTTTGCTCCCGGTAAACAGAAAGTGAATATAATCTGGGAAGGGTCTTCACCAATCAGAGCCCTCATTCACCCCGTCAGGTCACACATACCCCCAAAGGGAGAAGTCTGGCAGTCGCTTGAGGATTTCAGGTAGCTTTCCGTGTATGTCAGTTTAGACTGCAGCCCATACGGCTGCTGTCTGCCACCCTGCAGACTCTCAGAGGATGATTTCATTGGGACCCGGGGCTCACCTGTCTGAAAGTAGGAAAGCCCAGCTCTTATCAGCTATCAAACATATTTACGTGCTCATTTTCAAGTATCCAAGTTCAAAAGAATGAGATGGCATTTGCTTCCCTGTCCCCTCTATGTGTCTGCTTAACAGCTAAACTAAGGAAGTCTAAAATTGAAATATGTGACCTCAGAAGAGGCCTCTGTGTCCCTGACGCAGTGGTCCTGCAACCGCATCCAACCACCCATCTTCCTACTTGGAACTGGACAGGAATCTCCAGAGGGACGAGAGGCAGGTATTCCCGGGCCTTGGTCCGCATCTGTTACCTGTTAACCAACTGCGCAGATGTGCCTTTCCCAACCTCCAAGCCAACAGTGCATCTGGTAGGTACCTTCCCCTCTCCCCCTACCCTTATGGCCAGAGCCAGGTCTACCAGAACAGCAGGAGGTTGGTGAGGCATCTCCGAGGCTGAGAGGTCACCCAGTCCGTTCTGTGTGCAAGAAGGAGACCCCCTACAATGTAAAGGAAACAGTTCAAGAAACACAGTACTCGTGACCCAATTCAAGATTACTGGACCAGCAATGTCTGTATAAGCTAGCCCCATTCATTTATTAATTTGTCTATTCGCTTATTTACTAATCTGATCTAACTCGGCGCCGTGCTCCCTCCCGCTTTCCTCCTCTGCACCCGAAGTCCCTTCTTCACTCTTTTTCTCTGTGGAAGCTTGAGCCCTTACAATCGTGCTGCTGCTTCAGCTCGACCGCTGTCCACCTCCAGCTTCTGTGGTCTCACAGTTCTGTGGGTTCACTCCTGGATCCAGCGAGCAGGCTTTAGCCCACTTCTCCTCTGCAGCCTCTGGTGGAAACCATCTTTTTGCTCTGTATTTTTGCTAATCAGAAGCCAAGCATATTAGATACCTTCTAAAATGTTGCCGCTTGAATCCTTCCAAAAATAGAGTGCGCACACCCACATTCCCAGGCTGCAAGAGAATGGCAGTGCTAATGGCACGCTGAAAATTCTAGGCATTGGGTAGGGTCATTCTCCAGGCAGAAAAGAGACCCTGTGCACCCAAGCAACAAGCTCCCCCAATCCCCTTTAATTACCATTCACTTCCTGTATACCTCCTTTTTCATCACCGCTGATTACGGATATATCCATGTCTGAATAATATCTTTCCACTTTATAATCAGACAACTAGCACTTACTCTGATAACCTGAGACACTCTACATCTGATTTTGCCTGCAGAATGCTCAGTCTGCATTTGGTCTCTTTTCAGGAGGTAGGTAAATTACCATACACTTGCAGGCAGAAAGAGGACTAGAACAACATACTAAGAAGATGGCCTGCCCAGGGTTAGACTTACAGGGTAACTCTAAATGTGTGAGCCTGAAAATCTGCCTTCCCAGAGGCTGCCACGGAAGGGACACTGTGCCCGTTAGCCTCGACCTCATGGTTTCCAGCCTCAGACTCATTAAATCTTCTACAAGAAACCAGTCTATTTGGAGGGAGCTGTTTTCACTATGGGAGCTGTCACCTCTTCATTGAGCAACTGGAGCCTTCTTAAACTGCCCCTCCTTAAAGACTCATCTCACTGGACTCCAGCTGAAGCCCTATAAGAGAACACTCAGTATCCCCACTTTACAGAGAAGGTGGAAGAGACCAGGGCTGCCCCAATCCTGCCAGCAGAAGCAGACATACTCTGGAGCAGAACAGGTCCTCCACATGGCCAGTTAGAGGTCACAACAACCCCCTGATGCCACATGTCTTTGTTACTCTTCTCAGGTTGCTGAGGCAAAACACCTGATAATAAAGATTAGAGGAAGAAAGGTTCACTGTAGCTCAAAGTTTCAGTTCCTAGTTGGCTGGCTCCAAGGCAGGCTAGCACGGCAGAGGAGAACTGGTGCCCTGCAGGGAAAAGGCAGCAAGCAGCGAGGTAGCAAAGAACCAGCAAGGGATACATCAGCCTCTTTTCTGTCTCTTATGTTCTATCCGGGCCACACAAGCTTAGGGAGGGCCTTCCCCTTGTCCACACCCAGAGCCATAGCAAACCAACCAGCAGGCTAACTTAGTAAGAATGCACCCTGAATCCCAGCATCGCACACTCTAGGTCCAGCCGCCTTGGGCAAGCCCCACTGTGTCGATCAGTGCTTCACTAGAGCAACAGATACTAAACAAGATGCATAACTGTATAAGAAGCAGCTTGGGCTGTGGAGACAGCTCAGTGGTCTAAGCTCCTGCTGAAGCAAGCACTAAGACCCAGATTGGATCCCCAGTACTGCACGCCATGCTGGTCCTGCCATGGGCATGCTGAGCTGGCCACTAAGACCAGGCATGGTGGCGCACACCTGTAATCCTAGTGCTAGGGAGGCTGAACCAGGAGCATCACTATGAGTCCTAGCTGAGTCCTAGCTGCACAGGGAGACCAAATACAATAAAAATGAAGAAAAAAACCAGCTTCTGCTGGCCATCCACAGAGCTGGGTGTGGCCACGTGCCGAGGTTGTCTGCACACCAGAGACGGCAGGTTTCAGCCCAAGGTCTGGAGTTTACTTCAGTGTTCACGCAAGTCTCGATCAGGAGGCCAGTGTGTCTGTCCTGGGAGGCTGAAGAGTGTATGCTGCAAGCCAAGAGGCAGTCTCCTTACTGCGAAGGCGGAGACTAGAGCTCCTCAAAAGAAGGAAGCGGATTGGGCCAGGGATGTAGCTCAGTGGAATCAACGCCTGCCTGGCAAGCACAAGGTCCTGAGTTTGATTACCAGTGCCAAAAATAAAGCAAAAAACAGAAGTAGACCCATCCTTCTTATTTCCCCTCTATATCACCCAGGCGACAAGTCGCACTAGTCTCGGTGTTTATCTCAGTTACTCTTCTCTCATTGTGGGGACAAATACCCAACACTCAAATGAGGGAAGGAAAGGTTTATTTAGCTCTCAGTTACTGGAGGTTTTGGCCCAAATTCAGCTGGCTCCAAGGCAGAGCAGCACAAGGTAGAGAATAACCTTTCATGGCGGCTGCAAAGAGCAAGAGAGAGAAGAGAACTAGCAGCAGCTCAAGCAGCTAACTTCTCTTCCTTCCTCACACTGAAATGCAAATCACCTGCCCCAGAGCAGGTGTAACATCCATACCCACAGTAATCAATCACAAATTCCAGAAGCCACCCCCCCACTGCATGAGGCTTAGGAGGAACACCCAAGTGTTCCACACCCTAGGATATGGAATTGCTGAGCTGATTTAGTGAAGCTTCTAAACTTCTCCAGTTAATGCACTCAGTCAGCATTTATACCTGCGATGACTGCATGAGGCTTTTGGGGACAGCTGGACACAAGCCACAATACTACCACCTCCCTACATTCTCAGTCTGGCTGGAGTCACATGGGAAGTTTTGAAAAAGCTGACCCTGGACCCATCACCTAGCCGTGATGTAATTGATGTGGGTGGTTGGGGCTATGCAGGCTCTTCCAAGTGGAACTTCATGCAAGCGTGATGAAGAAGTCATAGTTCTAAGACCTGAGTTTCTCCCTTTGGGAAAAGAGGATTCTCATAAAACTATACCCCTGCTGAGAAAATCAAGATAGACTACTAGGGAAAATAATGTGGACTAAACTGATCTGCACATTGTAAATGCATCAAAGGAACTTCAGAAGTGTTTCAAAACCCTTTGAGATTGGCCACCAAAGTGGCTTTTGCTCATAGTAACCTGCCTTCAAGAGTCTAAGGGGCTTTTGACACCAGCCCAATATACACCAATAGGATAACTTTTTGAACAGAAAATGTTATTCTAAGTTTCCTAGCAAAGTGCACCTACAGCATATGGCAGGCCAGCTTCGGATGGGCACCAGACCCAGGCTTCTCATGTTCATTCACACTGTTCGCTTAACACTATGGCAGGCACTCGGCCATGGCTGTAGTGGGTCGAAAGGAAAGTTGCAGGCTGGGTGCTACCCATAGACAGTATCAACACCAATGATCAATAAAACCAAAGAGAATGAGAGCCAGGAAGGACTCAGTTCTCAGGATGCTGGTTTTACAGCAGAGGATACCTTGGCCCACATGTTGCTTCCTTGGGGCTGGGTTATGTGAGTAGGCACGGGGTGTCCGGGTAGGAAGTGTGTTCCACAGAGGGTGAGAGCTGCCTGTTGGGTTCTACATTCCCATTTTATAGCTTCAGTGACAAGCTTGAGGCCACATGGCAATGAGTGCTAGGTATGGCTTTTGAGCAAGGAAGGGGCATGGAAATAAGACTCAGCCCTTGTGCACAGCAGCCCTGACTGACAGACTGACCAGCGGGTGCACAGGAAGGACCTCTTAGCCTGCAGCCCCTGCACTTCCAGCAGAACTCAGCCCTGCCCTCAGCAGCCCCAACCGACCAACAGAGGAGCAACCAGCAGGTGCACAGCAGCCTCGACCAATCGGTGGATGCACAGGCAGGACTTCTTGGCCTGCATCCGCACACCGCCACCAGAGCTCCGCCCCCACCCACAGCTTGTGATTGGTGGGCACGTAGGCAGGAACACTAGGTGGGCACCCTCCTGCCACCAGATCTTCTTCCTCACCCAGAACCCCGCTCTGACACCTGCTGTGGAACCCCACAGCAAAATTCCCTGCAGAAAGGCTGGGGTGTAGGGTCAGAACCTACCAGCTAACCCAGGAGCTGAGCATCTTGCCAGAGGAGCACAGTGGGCTCTCCTCCAAAAGCTGCACCAGGAAGAAGCTGAGCACAGCAGCCGGACCCAGACAGGCACATCTGGACAAATCACACTTGGTAGATCCGGACCCAGACTCCAGTAGGCAGGCACTAATGGCATAAGCTCACCAAAGTTCTGCACCAAAGGTCAGAGATCGCTGCTATACAGAATGATACAGACAAAAAGCAAAATGCAATCTCAGGTCCTGAGCCCACATGCAACAAATACAGGAGAAATAAGACTCAAAGGGTAGGTAGAGAAAGGAGTGCAGGCAGGAAGGGAGCTGGAGAGCACGCTGACACACGCCTGAGCATCCTGGCACTTGGCAGTGAGTGGGGATGGAGGGAAGAGGGGAGCTGGCCTTGGCTCAGGGTGCGGCCTCCATGCCAGCCCGGCTCCCGCCCAGCCTAGGCTTTGTCTTACTTCACCCCCATGCGCTTACTTCCTTGTGCTGTCTAGACTTTGAGATCTACAAGAGTTGGTAATCACTTGAAAATTTTCAATTAAATGTAAAAAAGAGAAAAAAACAAGTAAATCTATTCTTTCTTTTGACTGCTCTATTGATTAAAATGAATGTCTGCACTGGGGCTGCTGAACCATGAAAAGCAATCTGTCTTAGATGGGTAACAGATCGTTAGGAAATCATTGGGTTGGAGGAAAGAGTCATGAAAAAAAATGTGCGCAGACTCCCGTGTGGGGGGTCGGTGCGCCCCTCTGTAGCTCCATGGCTGTGTGTAGCATGTGCATTTCTATACATAGGAGACATATGCCACACGCTTCAGTCAGCCAGCATGAGCCAAAGGCACAGGCAGGATTCCTGACAGGGCGGCACCGTCGGTGGCTCACCAGGCTCTGAGCGGTGCTGCGGGGAGCTGCGGGTGGGGACCCGGAGAGGGCGGCTGCTCAGCTAATCACTTCAGCTCTTAAGCAACTCCTCTATGACATGTGAGTCTGACAGAATCTACATTGCACTTCAAGACCATTCTCTGGGAAGTTTGGGAAAAACAAGTGGCATTAATATGCATGCCTCTAATTTCATCAAAATGTTAGCTTATGAGAGCTGTTCCACACCCAGGGAAACTTTTGCTTAGAAAGAAGGGGGAAAGGGCAGACAAGAAAGGAAGTGCTCCCAGCTACTGTCCTGCACCTCCGAAGGAAGAAAACCGTGATCAGTCCTGCAAGGTGGACCTCAGAAAACCCGTGTCGACAGGCTAAGATGTGGGGCGGGGATGTCCGTTATAACAGATAGGCAAGGGCTTTCCTCCCTGCCTGGCAGCTTGCTCCGGCTTGCCCTCCCCTGGTCACTCAGGTGTGCCCTCGCGTGTCCTCCAGCTGTGCCAACCTCTGCTCACAGCCCCTCCGTCCCTTCCGCTCACCTCCTCCTCTCTGCAGGGTCTGTCCATTCTCCCTCCCAGCCCAGCCCTCTTCCCTCCCCTGTGCTCTCTTTCCCACCCAAACACAGATCAGCTGCCCAGAGCACACCGGGGCTCATTTGCACCCTGCCGCAGTGAGCGCACCCCACCAGGCAGAAGCCTGGGACCCCGTGACCACATTGGTGTGCACACCTGCTTTGCGTCTCTGGTGTGTGACCTGAGTTCTTCACCTAAACACACTGAGCTTTGACTTTCTAGTTTGCAAAACAGGATTAATAATTACTATGATCGTGGCTGTCAATGGCACCTGCTAATTGCCTCATCCTCCTGATGAGGTTAAAGATTTCCTGGGACTCTGGAAGCAGTTTTGGCTTTCTGGCTTCAGCACCTCAGAGGTGAAAGCTGTAGCTTGTCCAGCCCCTCAGAAGGTGATGGTAAGATCTAGTTGACTAAAGACACATAACATTCTTAGGGTAGCACCTGCTACAGAGTAAATATTGATATTCATTTTCTTTGTTCAGGTGCTAAAAAACAATCAGAGGAACTAAATTTTCCCACAAAGACAAAAAATATGCCAGTACCAACACCTTAAACACTGAATCATAAAGAGAGGCAGAGATAGAATAGGTTGGAAAAAAAGAGGCTCCTAAAATGTCTTCAAAGGAACAGGGGTAATATCCCAAGGGACTGAAGGGCGGCCAAGAGACCCTTGAGAAGTCCCCTTGCAGCCAGGTCTTCATACACATTCTTTTTCCTACAGGTTCCATGGGAGATGGGACCTTGCCATGGCTGAATAGGTTAGTGAGGGGAGACCAGAGGCTGGCCAATCCCTGGCTTGGAATAGGCACCTAACATTTAGTGACTAAAAGAAGGATCTAAGAATGAATGAATGAATGAATGAATGAATGAATGAATGAATGAAACCATGAAAATAATGAATATAAATCATCCAAAATGGCTTTTGGGGGAAAATCTGCTAATTTCAAAATCCGTTAACATTTTGAGCCCATTAAACTTCTATTTCAGTGTACATCATAATTATTTAATAATCATTAGTACTCTGTAAGTATATAGAAGATGCAGTAATACATAGCATTCTGAATACACATAGAATATTCTAGTTCCAGTGTCTCACATTGAAAAGTGATTTATCCTATTTATGTGTTTAGCTTTTCCTTTTATGCAATTTTAGGAATTTTTAATAGAAAATTTGATTGAAAAAATACTCCCTCCATATTTCAGTTATCTGTTTTCCAGGAGATAACCAGACATTGACGGAGGATACAACCCTGACTGGGCTCAGTAAGTGCATCGGTGAAGACTGAGACCTTCTTAGAGGACAGCCAGCTTTTGCAAGGAAGAACCTCGGTTTCAACAGATCCTTTGACTTGACCAGACTGCGCCCTACCCTTTGATTAGCCAAGCTGCAACCCTTCATCTGCGCTCTCTGCAAAGCTGCGTTAACCCTGCCCACAGAAGAAGGAGGCCCCGTTGTGTTTTCAGAGCTGAGCTCACGGCACTCAGCCTCAGTGGAGGCCAGTGATTTCAGGACTTGGTGTGTGGTGTGCTGGGGAAGTTCACACTCGCTGCTTTTGTCCACATCATTTTCACCCCTTGTTTCCCTCAGCAGCTCCTAGACAGTGTGATAAAACTCTAAAATATATCTTAAAATACATTAAAGAATGCATGAGTAAAGGGTTAATTGGCTGCCTCTTTCAATTTACTTTTCTCAGTCAAGGCATTCCATCTTCCAGTTTAAATAGCTGTCAATAGCACCTGCAAATTGATTTATTTCTTGATGAAGCTGAAGATTTTCTCAAAATCTGGAAACTGTGTCTGAATTCTTGCTGCTGTTATTTAGCGTCTGAGACTTGAGAGATGTTTTTTCCACCATTTTCCATCTTAGAATTCTAGCATCTGCATAAATTTGGAGACCAACTTGGCTTTTCCTTAGATATATAAATATAGAAAATGCAGTAGAAGTTGCTTATCAGGCGCTCAGAATGGATGACATTTTCTCATAATGAAGCTAAATGAAATCCCCAGTCCCCCTGGTGAAGAGGAATGCCTTGACACCCACTCGTGACGAAGTGGCTCTGTGTCAAAATATAGTTCTAAAGAAGTCTGTCTCTCCTTGCAAGAGCGGAGTCATGGGCTTGATGGGTGGTCTTCACTGGGAGCTTGGAAGGACTTCAGAGGCTGATTCTTAAACTCACTTAGTATTTCTTGTGTACTCATAGTGATCATCTTGTTTTCAGCCTTCCCAGCACTGGGATCATAGGCACGCACCACCATGCCCCTCTCGGTAGCCAGTTGCTCCAGGCCAGCTCGGCGTGTGGTGCCAGGCATTGAATTCTGATCCCTGTGCATGACAAACAGGAGCTTAGACTGCTGAGCCATCTCCACCCCTCACTCAGTATTTCTTGTTGACTCTTTATCTTTAGCACATGTGTGGTCCGTGTGGGGTGGGGGGGCATATTCATGAGTAGGCACATAGACTTCAGGTCCACAGGAATAGCCTTAACTTTGTCTTATTTATTAATGGGCACATTAGACCTTTGGTTTGTTCATATTTCCGCTGTGTTCCATGCTTTACTGCTATTTCCCTCTCCCAGAGGCAACCATTTGAGCATCCCTGAGGAAGATGATAAGTGAACAGATGAGACAGGTGAGTGACTGACAGACAGACAGACAGACAGACAGACAGAAAGAAAGAAACAAAGACACAGAGACACACAGAGAAACAGAGACAGAAAGAGAGAAAGAGACAGAGACAGAGACAGAGGTGTGCTTCAATTTATAAATGCTTTTGCTTGTGAGCAATTTGGCTTGGCAAAATTTAGTTTCTCTTTGCTAACTCTGCATTAAGTAACGGACATGACCACCGCCATCTTTCCCACATGAACACAGCAGGGCCATCTTCTCTAGAATCGTGGAATGCACGAAGCCCACGAGCTGAGCTGTCACTGTACACGTGACAGGTCTCACCATGCTCTGCTGGGTAGATCTGTGCTCAGGGTGTCACTGTAGCTCACAGTGTAGCCCATAGGCTTTACTTGTCCTGTCCCCACTGCTGCACACGCAGGGTGGCTTCGTTTCTCACCACCGTGGACAGCGCCACAGTTACCGCTCATGTCCTTGCACCTAGACTGGCCTGGGAAACCTGGGAGACAGCTGCGTGCCAGAGAGGTACCTACAGTGTGCTTCAAACAAGTGCTGCAGGGTGGTTCTCCGCCATGCAGCCCCCACTCTGGGCTCCCACGCGGAGGGTCCTGGGTGCCCAAAGCCCCACTAATATATTCATCACTCAGCTTCCTAATATTGAAAGTCACGTGGACGCGCCCATCTTCTTTCATTTCAGTCATCTCCTGGCCTCTCCTCAGACAGCATTCACAGCTTCCATCCTGTTCTCCCGTTGGGGTCTGTGTCTGTCTCCTGCTGAGTGGCGGGACGCTCAGGCATCGCTCTCCAGGCAGTCCATCATCCTCGGTGTCGACTCTCAGTCGGCTGCAGTCCACTTTATCTGTGCTTTCTTTGCTCAGCACACAGCCGTACTCTTCCTGAGCCAACTGTTGCCTTAAATGCTTCTGAGACTTTGTTGTTTAAGGCTTTTCCTCTCCCAGGGTTTCTCTACAATTATTTTCTATTAACATTTCTGTTACACCTTTCAAACTCAGCTCTGCCACAAGTCTGGAGCCAGCCTCCACACCAGGCTTCAGCCAAGGGTCCACTTCCACTTTTCTCCATGCAGTGAGCCCGTTTTTCCAATTACATCTATTAAAGTGGTAATACCTTTCTGATTGCATTTTAATACCATCTATAAAATGTATTAAATGTGTTTGTGGCTATCTCTGGGACTTTATTTTCTCCACTGGTCCATTTTTTTCTTACATTAGTAACCGTATATTTTAAATATTAAGCTTCTATGGAGCATCTTAATGCAGGAGAGTGATGTTCTTCATGTACAAAGTTGGCTTGGTTATACATGGGCCTTTATCTTCTCTTATAAACTTTAGAATACGTTTATTGAAGGGCTGGGGAGATAGCTCAGAGGACTAAGAACCTACTTAGGCAGGCACAGGGACCAGGGTTCAATCCTGGCACCACACGTCGTGCCAGTCCCGCCCGCAAGCATGCTGAGTAGGCCACTGAGATTGGGTGTGGTGGCGCATGCCTGTAATCCCAGCCCAGGGGAAGCTGAAAACAGGAGGATCACTAGGAGCCCAAGCTGTGTAGTGAAACCCTATACCACATATATTTAAAAAAGAAAAAATTAAAAAATAATTTTATTAATCTTTTTTTAAAAAAATCCAGCTAGTACTTTCACTGAAAGTCCACAGAATTTATAGATTACTCTTGCAACATTAATGTCTTTATTCTAATAAATTATCCTATTTACAGTATGAAATTATTTACCATGGATTATTTCTATATAACCACAATAGATTTTTATATTTTCTCATAAACATCTACTATATTCTTTATTAGTTACTATACACTTTGTTTTAAATTTTCACTATGATCAGTGGCATCTTAGATTTTAAAAATATCCTAATTGATGACTGCTGGTGGGCAGAAATGTTTTTGACCTTTTTAACTTTGTGCTGTATCTGAAAACTGAAAACTGAGGTCTATTTTTCTTTAGCATAATTCTGATGTTTTTGTTGCGTGAATCATATTATTTATGCATGACAATTAGAGATCCCCTGAACTTCGCTTTTGGTTATGCTTGTTTGCTTGTATTTCTCTTCTACAATCTACTCAAGTATCTGCTCTGGTTGAAGTCCGCTGGGCATGCCTTTGCCTCCCAGTAGAGCACTGGCCCGAGACCTGCAGCTTCTCTCTTTTAGGGATGACACTCTGTCATCAATTGCTTGGAAGAGTTTGCTAAGATTTCCAGAAATGTGTCCAAAGTACCGACCACATTTTGCGAATAGAGACATAGAAGCAATTAGAAGCCATGCATGGCAAGCGCGAACTTTCCTTCCCAAGCAAAGGAAAGGGAAGGAAACGAATAGAAGAAGTGTGAAGTTGTAGTCACAGCTATCTCCTGGATGCCTGTGTGAGCTGAGAAAGCTGCATCCTCCTGTATGTATCAGTAACAGCTAAGCTGCGCACTGTCCTTCCGTGTGCGGCGTCTTCATGCAGCCAACTTGTATATTTTATTTCATTTCGCCTTCTAGGCTTTTGTGGTGAGTAGCATTGGCTTTCCACTTCACATATGCAAAAGCAGAAGCAAGAGATGAGCTACTTTGCCGAAGAAGCACAGCTTGAGAGAACCAAGGTCAGGACTCCGATCTCTGGTCTGCCCTGGCATGTGTGCCCTCAGCACCTGCTGCAGCCTCTGTGGCCCGGGACAACCTGCCACCCTCAGAAGGAAAGTCTTGTCACTTCTGACAGCAGAAGGGGTCAGACTGACCCCTCTGACCCCCAGCGCTGTCCTCAAGGCCTTTTGTGGCCCAGCAGAGGAGAGCAGGGTCTACTTCTTCATAGTCCTTGTCCGGGTCTCATTTTTCTTTGCTCCAGCTGACAGAACCTTTAAACTAAAATCACAAGGGATAGCTTCTGCTTCAGAGAATGTTCCAGAACAGGAGAGAAAAGCACAGGAAAGCAGTGCTTGGAGGCTGCTGTTGCCCACCCAGAACAACTCAATCTGTCCACAGTGAGAAGACTGAGTGAGGCCCGCAGCCCGGAGAAGGGAGGCAGCCTGCCTGCACCTCTGACCAGGAGGACTTTGGAAGAGAAGCACTGTTATTTTGAGCATCGAAAATTCCCAGATTAGAATGATCTATATTCAAATGTGAATAGTTCTCCCACTCAACCTCCACCTCAGAAACTCCAAGAATAAATGCATAGACTAAGGTTCTGGCTTCCAGATATTCTGGTTGTAGAAATTATTGGTTCTTTCTGTGCAGATAATAGAGCGATGGAGAGACAACTGTGTGTTGTCTGACTGCTAAAACCAAACAAGACTTTTAAAATTATGATAAAATGTGTTTCATGGTGCAAGAATAGGCTGGATGTTGGCTGCTGAATTTGGCTCTGACTAGAAAATGCAGTTATTAGAGACACCGAAGGAGGAAGCTAAATTCACATGGCGAGAGCCTTGCCCGAAGAGGTGGGACCAAGCTAAAGTTCAGTCGTGCTGGGAAAGCCAGGGAAGTGGGTATCTCTTCGCGCGCATGCGCCTCCTGGCACATGGCATCCGCCCATGAGCCGGTCAGGCCAGGTCTTCATGGGACCCTCAGACACCAGAGTTCTGCTTCCAACTATCGCTGTGCTCACAACAGTCAGGAGTAAGTCACCTCCACAAACTCACGCTGTGGCAATTTTGTGACTCATAAAATTGATTTATGCTTACAATCAAAATGTGTTTGCCTTGGTAATCTATGCTTAACAATTTAGCGTGATTATTTGTGCCACAATTTCAGCATTTCTGCCTTCCTGTCAACCCTGGAGTACAAACACATACTATATACACAAAACAAAAACGTACTATCCTTCAGAGGCTGGGCTTAAAAAAAATCAATGTCACAGCAGACTCCTTTGTATTTTGTTGTGACAAGACCGAATTTAAACAGCCCATGAAGTCAAAACAACAGGAGAAATATCAATACATATTAATTTAATCACGAGGATCTGCTCTGCAGCCCCTGTCTACCTGCAGATCATGGTGTCACAGTGCCACTTGTGACCGAAGCCTTCGCACCAGTGCCAGCAGTCTGAAGCAGCCATCTAAGCGGTGGACGATTACAGGCTTGGGACATCATCTCTATATTTACTGAGATGTCGTCACAACTGTTTTAAGAAAAATCGTTCACCAGGAGGGTTCGAGCTCCCTTATTTGACTTCAGTCTTAGGATGCTTTGATCCAGCAAGCGCCCTGCTTTCTTTCACTTCCTGGTCTCCCTGCAGTAACTTCATTCTCTGATACTCTCATAAAGCTCTTTGAGAGGAGCACTTGATGAACGACGCCTTCCCCAAATAAGAGAATGCTGTGTGGGCCCACCAAGCCCTGGGTGAGCCGCTCGGGGCTCAGAACACACATGTGAGGAAGTCGCTCGGCTCTGGAGCTGAGGACAGCCACATGCAGGGCCTGAGTGCCCTTGACCTTCTAAGTGAGCACTGAGTTGCTATTCACTCGTCCTAGCATGTCCACTTCTTTGTCTCTGAGAGCAGACACACAGAGGTCTCATTAAGCCCATAAGATGCTTGCTGTATCTTTTTAAAAAAAATCTTTACATATGCAAAATTGTAGCCAGTCAATCCTGTGGCATTTTTTCTAGTCTCTTCTCACATTTAATACCTTTTTTGTTTTCTTGTAAACCAACCATTTACTTGAGAGAGAGCATAGCAGTAACTGAAATTGCATTAGATTTCTAAATTGCTGTGTAAAAATGTGTAACTGCTTTTATCACATTCTATAAAGATTCATGAGAATACCAATGACTGATGGAAAATACCAATTCCAAGTTAAGTCAAAGACATTTGATATTCAGAAAGACAGTGATGTTAAGCTCGAGTACCTGTTATAGAGTAATAGTATCACAAAGCTTCTCTTCTGGAGGGTTAAGAATGTAAGTTTACAGACCAAAAATTAGAGAAAAAGAAGGGCTACAAGGACAGCCAATATTTTGGCCCTAGCCCTTCAAGGTCAGTGAGGACTCAGGTCATAAGAGAACCTGTGCTGTAACATCCTATAACTCAGTGGTTTCCCAAATTTTCTGTTCAAGGAGATTATAGGGCCACAGAGGAAAGGGATAGATGAAGTATAGTGTGCCTAAGGAGAGTCACCTAGAGAGAAAACATTCCCCCAGGCTTTCACAGAGAGTAAACTGGTCAAGCAATGGCCATGACTCATCCAGACAGCTGACACTGACAACAGTACTAAAAGCACTGTACATGGTTTCAAAGTAAATCTTGAGGGGATTTGACTGACCTTGGGAGATACAAAAGTTATATGTTTTGTTATATAGGTCTTGCTTTAACTTGCCCTTAGC